>WURV02183241.1:0-13065 GCA_011762755.2 Epimenia babai | reverse complement strand
TAAGGATCACCTATATAATAAGAGATACTGCACTAATATATGCATAATACATTATGAATACAAATGTAATTAGTTTGCTGGAGAGCTTGGGTCTTGTTGATGAGTGAAGAGTACATGTGTCACATGGTGACCACGCAAGAATACATTAAGCCAAGCCCATACATGAGTACCAACAATTTACTGCACATTAGCTTAGATTGTAAATTTGTTCACACTGAATTTCTAACATGAGAAGTAGTGTTTTAGTAGTTGTTATATGTACCTCTATCTACCGGAATGCCTCCAAGACAAAATCATTGCCATTTGACGTCAAAAGATCTGGGATAGGCATGATCGAGGCCGGCATGTCCCAGCGACTTGTGGCTCAGGAGTTGGGTGTACCACAAAGTGTCATCTCCCGTGCTTGGAATTGCTATCAGGCTACTGGTACAGCTAACAGACGCGATGGTACAGGACACCACAGAGTTACCACTCGTGCACAGAACTGTTGACCTTCTGACTTCTGACTCGGCCACTTTCACAATTTATTACACCCTTGAATTTCATTAAATCATACAAATTCACCCAAATCACTCTCCTTACGCTACATAAAACGGTAGAAATTGGGAACAGGGGAGCGGCATAGCTCCATGGTAGAGCGCCGGCCTGCGAACCGGAAGGTTGATGGTTTGAATCCAGGCAATGCCATTGTTTTTCCATTGTATCCTTGGGCAAGATACTTTATCCTTCTGGTCGACCGAGCCATAAATAAGTAGAGGTGAAATTTCTTTGTGGTAACGCAAATTTATAGACACTTGGAAAGTAAATTTGCGAGTGCCTTACCGGCGCCAGTAATAGAGCTTCCAACCCCCTGTGAGTCCTCACAAACCGTCATTTGCAGAGTTGCGCAAGCAGCTTTAAAGTGCGGGATATAAATGCCTAATTTACTCACTTTTCAGAAGTTCGAGTGTTTTTTTACTCTTTTTTCTAAAGGTTATAATAAAAACACTCTCCATATTACAGTCGTAGCTTAAGTATTGATAATGACGTGCGTTTGTCGTAGGTGCCGTGAAATGTCTTCGAAAGATATCGAAATTTGTCGATGAACCGTTAAATATTCTGGAGGATAAAGTACGTGACCTCAATCGCGCTTACACGATCGATAAAGCTAACATTCTGTCAGACAAAGAGCCAAGCGCGCTGTCTCCACCACAAACTAGATCCGAGCTCTATTCCTTCTATTGTTCCATCCACAGCCTCGATCTTCACATGCGCCATGCCTTGCAGAAGTCAGTGTTTCTTTGATCATTTCGTGTTTTAATTTACGCTCATTTATACCTTACAGCAGTCAGTTCTTCATTGAGATGAAATGAAATTTTATTGATTTATACTGCCCTTTTAACACATGGCTATCGAAGACACTTTACAAATTCACGGTCACGGTAAGTAACTAGAAATACAAGGAATACAGTTCGAAATTGAACTCGGTATATCATAAATGAGTCGAAAATATTTCTGGATCATCCATTTTATTACAGCCCCTTTTATTTGTAGAAACTTCTTTGTAGGAAATCCTTTATATTTCCATACGCTGTCCTTTGTCATATGTTCCTTTCATTCTTTCATAGATCTCATTAATTTGTAGGCAATATCTTTTCTTTGTCTATGTTTGTCCGGTCTGCAGGTCAAGGTACCTATAGAGGCGTTATATTTTCAACGAATACCTCTCTTATTTACCAGATGACTACAGCTGACCTCCATTCACATTATGTTACTACATGAAGCCATCGTTTCAGGAAAAAAATCTCACATTATAACAACCTTAAATGATGCCGTGTAATTCAGCCGTTTTACGCAGATAGCAGAAGACAGCTGCGGATGACGTAGTCGCCAGATAACTGCTGTCAATATTGATTATTGAGATGTAAATTATTCACATTTTCCCCCGTTATCTGGAGCTGCTTGGATAATTATTAGCTTACCTGAGCTTATGCTCGGTGAGCTTTTCTGATCAGAGTTTGTTCGTCGTCCGTCTGTCTGTTTATCCATCCGCTGTTAACATTTTAAAAAAATCTCCATAACCGCTTATCGCAGAGGTCTGCTATTTGGAAAATATTGTCCTTGATCATCATATTGTCATAGCAGCGAGGGGAGGTAACTTGTGTCGATGTATGTATTTTTAATTGGAAAATTGCGGAGGTCTGCCATTCGGCAGATATTGTCTTTGGATAGGTAGGTATCTTTCAAATTTGTTCAGCATCTCGTCATGGGAGCAAAGGGTGGTAATTTAAATCGACTTCAAATTTGAATATCTTTATCTCCATGTCCGCTCAGTGCAAAGGTCTGCAATTATGCGAATATTGTCTGTGTAGGTCTCATTCATATTTTACGCCATCTATATTTAGGCAATTACAGATCATTTCAGGCAAGGTTTATCCACAAATCTCTATTTTCTTGTTTCACTATCTTAACATGTATTTTCAGGTTTCATTGGCCTCTCGTTTTTGATGTCAGGCAGTCTCCTTGTTAAAATGAAATGAAATTTTATTGATTTTTTGTGCCCTATTAACATATGGCTATCAAAGACACTTTGTTGTCTTCTCGTACTAATATCAAGATGGCCTCCTTGGTCTCTTGTTTTGTCTTTTTCTCTTTTTTCAGGTGAGCATCTTGAGGCCTCTTCGGCGAATATTATTGATAAATATTTTCTCAATAGCCTGTCGTGAAAGATTTTTGTGGATTCGGGATTCTCACCTCACATGAAAGGTCACTGGCGGTGGTACACCGGTGTACAAGGGTAAAATTGGTGGTCCACTGGTGACATTTCCCGCCGTTGAGTTAATAGATCACATGTCTTTGGAATTGTCGCTTTTTCGCCAGACGCACCAGATTATTCTATGTAAATACATAAATATTTGTATTCGCTAGAGTGCATGAAATGGCCGAACTTATCGAGGAAGAATTGGACGTCGGGAATACGATTGACTTCACAACGAAGCGCGACGATTGGTTCAACAAACTCGAAGACATTCGGTGTTACATGACATCGTGTAAAAACTGCTACGATGAATGCTGTACTCACCTTGCCCATATACGAGCAGGTTCCTACAGTATTTATTTACTTATAGGCTGACTACCGAAGTTATCGTTGTGTAGGCCAATTTTATTGATGACCCTTTACAATGCTAGCCTATGTGGTTAACATGACAATTTTATTAGCCTCACTTATAAGGGGTGGGGGAGAAACACCTAGTGTGAAAAACCCACCGAGTCTGGGCAGACAATTGACCTCTTTCCATTCATGCCACTGCTTCCAGATGTTTACATATGTCACGCACTCCACTAAGTCTATGCAAGGTCAATAGTTATTTACAATGAGATCATGGCATAGCGAAGATGTAAGCGACAGAGAGATCATGTATAAAGCATCTGAAGCACAGCAAATGTCAGAGAGAAAAAGCCCTAACAAAACCACACAGCAAAGGCTACCCAGACCCCATGCGCAATGGGGTTTAAGGTGCTTTCAGCCAGAAAAATGCCACAGTTAGTATACTGGTTAGAGCGGGATTTGAACCAGGGACTCCTGGATTCAAAGTGAAACGCTCTAACCACTACGCCAGCTGCCCCCAAAGTCTGCCTGCGCGCGAACCGTGACCAAATGCTTTGCAGGCGGAGCTGTTCCCCACTGAGCTATAGACTCCTACAGTAACATTCCAATGATTTACTGGGGTTGAATAAAAATGGATCAACAGACGAATAGAATTCGGTGGTTATTAGGAATGTTGTCCGAATCCAGTAAGTTCTTTATAATTTTACTGGATTTTTGAATCGCATGAATTTTGCCGAGTACACGAGTCCGCATTTAAGGTGTGGGGTAACTGTATAGTTACATTACGGTATGTAAGGGTGGGTAACTGCGTTAGTCAAATTATGAAGTAGAATGTTGATGCAAAAGCTTGTGGACAAGTCAAATTATGAAGCAGAATGTTGATGCGAAAGCTTGTGGACAAGTCAAATTATGAAGCAGAATGTTGATGCGAAAGCTTGTGGACAATAAGAGTTTGTCTACATTAAGAATGTTGATATTACGTCTAAATTTCGTGATTAATGGTTGTTCTTATTGTTCCTATTTTCCTGCTGGATAGCTGTCTTGTGGAGTCTTGGTGCACCCTCTAGTTTTTATGCTTTTTAGTCCCTATCTATTTTCCGCAATTTTCGTGAATTCGCGTAGCCTGAAACATCATCGATTCATTGTTGCTATCTGTAATTGGAACGCACTTATTGTTTATTGTTACAGTGTATATAACCAGTTGATCTAGCAATTGACTAGGCAGGACGTGGCAAAATTGTACCTAGAATCACGAACGTTACAAGACATCAAGCACAAACTCAAAAGAATTAGTGAAATTTCTCACAATTTAGAGCCGCTTGTAGCATGTTAAATGCTAGTCTTTGGGGGAGACAAATCTGCCCCAGCAAGCTCTAGCTCTTCCCTCGCATTCTCACTTTCCCAGTGCATATTTCACTATTTTTTCTTGTTACTAATAATGCCCCCCCCCCCCCTCTTTTACTCATGTCTATATATGTAGCAAGAGGTGCTTTATGAAGTTTGACTCGTCTGCTGTGGTAATAGGACGGACGGATCGGCCTTATTCATAATGCTAGGGTGTACACCGCCATTAAAAACACGAGTACAGGCAGACAGTTGAGTTTTGTCCATAGACACCACTGCTAACAAATGTCCACACATGTCGCACACTCCGCCAAGTCTGTGATAGTCGATTATTTACAATGAGAAGATGATATAGTGGAGAGAAAAGCTGAAAGCATGCTAAACGCATAAACATTTGTGGGAATAAACTCTTCCATAACCACTTGCGAGGGCTACCCATACTTACATGAGTAGATGGGTTTTAAGGTGCTTTTTGCCTAAAAATGACCGCGGGCAGTATATTGACTAGAGCTCACATCGAACCAGGGTCTTCTGGTTTCATTTCCAATGATGTTATCTGTGTTATGACAAAGTCAATCAAAGCAACATGGATAAACATAAGGAAACTATGGAAAATTTCATTGTTTTTCTGGAATTGTAACCATCCTTCTTATGCTAGTTTGGCCTCTACCAAACTGAACTATCTTTTAACTTGTGATTAACAAGAAGTTCATTGTTTTTCTGGAATTGTAACAAGCCTTATTCTGATCTCAGCTTCGCCTCCACCAACTGAACTATCTTTTGACTTGTGGTGATAAACAAAAACAAAGGTTGGCCACTATAACGGTGCTGTGTCCGCTTTCAGTAACTGTTTGCATCCCCGAGTCTCCGCCAGAGCCCCTCAATGCGGAGCGTGAGACCAGGTTCACGTCGACTTCTAAGCACTCGGGACCAGGTTACCATGAACACTCTGAGACTGTGACGAAGTCCGCATTCACCGGAGAGGGCTCGTTCGAGGCGTACCCGCCAGGGAGCTGTGACGTGACCGATCCTGTGGACCACGGCGTTTCTGAAGATGTGAGATATTTAATGAATACAAAGTTACATGAGACCTTGTTTATTTAGTTAAGCGGGTCATCGTCATGTGATCTGATATCACGCTGAGTCATGTAATGTTACACAATGTCATACCAGATGATATGCTATACCAAGTTATGCGATGTCATGCTGTTGGTGAGTGACATCATGCCATGGTGATGTCATGCTCTGTGATGTCATGTCTTTCGATGTCATACTTATCTTTTATTATACCAACACAGCTGTCTAGCTCGGTATGGGCCAGCATGGTATGGTTGCCATTACTTGAAAAACGCCACATACTAAAGAAGTGATTTCTATTCTTTTTAGTATTTTGACGCCCTTATGTGCAACCACTATGACCTCACGAGTGCCCCCCCCCCCCCATCGAAATAGTCGAATCAAGCAAAAGTTTTACCATCTACAGTATATTATTCATAATTCTACCTATATCCAACAAAAATTCTCCCTTAGACCTAAATCATACTAAAAAATACCTATGACACATCGACATGACAACAGTTCTTGCTACTCCACTCTCCACCCTCCACATAAAAGGTTCGCGACCACCGCGGGGGTCAAAAACCGCCGTGCTAGAGGGTGAATTCGACGTGGATTCTACTATGTCTTGTTCAGTTTTACATAGTTAGCTGTTTGTGTAGAACCGTGTATCGGTGGTTGGCTGCAGGTGTTCGAAGGTTACGTAGATAATGAGAATATATCAAGACACACATATCCGTCGTACGAATTCACACCCCAAGAAAAGGTTCGTAAAATAACAGTTTGTTTATTATGATCTAAAATAACAATTTAACCCGATGTAAAATTTTGATGTGATAATGCGATCAGTTTGTATTATTCGCGTGTTTTTCTTGACATAATGCGTTCTAAATACTGGTAGTAGAGAGATGACTAAATTTTATTATCGCCCTTAAATTTTTGGCGTAAATGAAAAATTTAGAGTGTGGAAACCTGGCTGACTGACTTGTATACCCTTAGCAAGCACAGCTGCACTTACTTTGTAACATGAACTGGTAGCTGATCTCACCACTGCTCTTTTTATAAAAGCGTGTGTGATGCTAGTTACTCTTGGACGATTGGTTCTCTTCTTATCTTGATGAGATCCAAATTTGTTTAAGTTTATGATAGCATTATGAAGTGCTGTTTTACTCAAGTTGATGAATTTATCACTGATTTTACTCTCACAAATTGGCAGCTGGTCTTAAGCTTTTGTTAATAACAGTATACATTATACAGTATTATATGCCTCACAGTGACTATCATCAGTTTTGTATTGGTGTATATGTATGTGTGCGTAAATACTTGAGTTTGAGAGAAATTTGTGGGTGCTTCTGCACCAAGGTGGCTTTTGACCCGACCCCAATCCAGAAGCTGTTACAGGGGAGGCAAAACAGAAGCTATAGGCATACCTAGACTGATGGTAACACAATCTTTCATCACCAGAGACTGAAGACTGCAGAAAGTTTGTGTTCATTGATCTCCCCTTTGACCTCAGTAGAAAGGGCTAGTGACTCTGAGGGTAGGGCGGTGGATAAATGGTAATGGGATTGAAACTATGCCAGACTCCTGTCAGAAGTTAAGGCACTGGTCCGAAGGTGCAGGAAGATACCCTGAGGAAGGCTACTGAGGGATCTCAACCGAAGCTTCGGGAGTCATGCCTGTATGAAAGGAGCAACCTCTTCATGCTTGAATTTTTATGAAAGAATTGTGTTGAAGCTGCTTGTAAATTTTATGACGGTGTATTTGGGGGTAATGCATAAAATAATGTGAGTGTAAATAAGCTACCCTACCATGGGTGAACACATGATAAACACTCACCCTCATCAGTCCTTGTGACTCCTGATGCTGGGGTTCTCCCTTAGTATTGTCTATCTTGCATCATAGTCTTGTTATTAATTATGTCGTTATTGCTTTTATTGTTTTTTTAAAAGGTGAAAAAGGTGAAGGCGAGGTTTTGGTGCTACTTTATAATTAAATGTCAGTCGCACGTACAACATTGCCCTGTTACATCCCTAAGATATTTTATAATAAATCATTCCACAACAAATCTTCTTCAATATTCAAGCACGAAAATCTTGCTCATTTCCTATTGTGGGAGGCGCAGGGAAAAATGATGGTTAGATTGTTTCAGACTTGTATGGACTGTTATTGTTATAGTTTGGTATGTTTTCAGAGAGAATTGCGTAAACATAAAGACCACGCTGTAAGTGTCCTGCATGAGCTGAAGGAAGTCATCTCCGGAATAGACATTGACAGAAAGAAACGGGAAAGGAATATTTTGAAGAAAAAATATGGAACCTGCTCTAGAAGTCCTTCTCGAAGTCCACCTCGAAGCAAGTCGCCAAAGGTTGCCGCTACGAACCCAGTTGCAAGTAGTCATGGCTCTCAACGTCTTTCACGGAGAGATCGGTCGAGTGTGAGGAGACGTCATCCAAATAAAAATATGAATTGGGATCCTGGCAGTGAAGAGAGTGATGGGGATTGGCAGGTGCAAGATGAGGGTCAAGCAGATGAGGGTCAAGCAGATGAGGGTCAGGGGATTATCGAGGAGGTGGATAATTTGCAAGAGGTGAGCCGAAATAATGGAGCGGAATGGAGCGGAATGCGAACGATGAATGATTCTGAGGACGTGGATATCTCTGCTGGCGATGGTGACTGCGATGACTTTAATGAAAATCACGATGCAGACTCCAAGTTGTGCTCAAACGACAACAGAACTGGCGTCGAAAAAATGGTAGATTCATCACCAGGTGTCTTAAACAATTGTGAATCCGATGTTTCATACGCGAATAATTTACCGGATTCAACCTACGTCGAGAGTAAGGGCACGAAAGTTATTGGCAACGTGACAGATGCGATTCATCGTGGGAATGCGGGAATTGGTTTAAAACGTAAAGAAATCTCGTGTTCAAATCTTCGCCCGACCGATCTGCGGAATAAACATCTGGAGGTGCATGACCATTCTCATGCTATAATACCAACCAACCAACCAACTCTTTCTAAAAATAATGCTGAAACTGTCCCAAATTGCCATCACAGCTCACGAGATTATGAAACCAAACTGATTGATAATGTTTCACCTAATTCTCACGAAATTGAGAATCGCGGTTTGACATCTAATATTTTGCAAGAAAATGAGGAAGAAAAAATGTTTTTCGGAGATTTTAATATATCCCAGCAAAGGAAAACTGAAGATATTGTTGTTGCACCTCCACACAAAGGACATCAACGTCATTGTCACAAACACAGCCATGTGGTGCTCAAACCTCATGAACCTTTCACGGTTAACAGAACACACCGGGAAAACGCTGCGGAGTGTAAAGACAAGCGTAGTCCACAACAATTTTCAATCGAATGTAGAATCTCAGCAGATAAAAAGCAAGAAAAACTTGTTGAGTCGCGTCACTTGAAAACTTCAGAAAATAGACGTAATTCTGAGAATCTCAGTTTCTCGATTGTGAAGACACAGAAAAAACAGAAGTCACAGAATGCCAATTCATCACGGGATAGAAACCAGCAACCTGATTATGACGAAAATTCTCGTTATTGCCATGAAATGCCAAACTCTTTTTTCACGACCAAGAACTCTACAGTTACCCCGACAAGTCAGAAGCAAGATAACAAAAGTAAATGCAATCAAGATGTTAATTTAATGTCCCAAAGTAAGGATTCTTACCCTCAGCTTAAAAATAAACACCTTTGCTTAGATGATGTCTCTCAACTCTCAAGAATGAACAATTCTCATTCTACTGCCTCTAGTTCGCATTCAATGAACAGTAGTGGTGTTTATATTGTACCAACGAAAGGCGGGAAGCATACACCATCACTCGGTTCTTTTGCGGGTGTGTCCGGCGACACCAATGGTAGGAACAGCAACAGAAATGACAACAGAAATCAGATGCAAAATGTCGCAGATGTGGAAAGCACCAACGTGGTATCAGCGCAGAGAGAAGCCAAACTTAGTATTAGGAAATTTGATGAAGTGAGAGATCGCAGCAAAGGCAAAATTGGAACTAGCAATCATCATCAGCGTCGTTGGAATGGCGAGAACCTGGATGAATTTACCCATTATACGGATACAACAACCGACGTTGACACTTCTGAAACTGAACCGTGGCAGGTCGAGAGGCGAGCTATGGTGAATCGAGGCGGGACGTTCTTTGGGGCTTTGGCGCAGCAAGCAGCCGCATTATCGATGGAGTTTGTCAGGCATCGGGATGCAGAGGATCTGTTCGAGACGACCACGTCCGATGGAGAAGATAACTAAAATGGCCTGCGTTTGATTCTAAGTCAGATAGTTTTCGCAATGATTCTGTATACCAAAAATATACTATCGTTTATTATATAAATCATGGGGGCGAACGCTAATTGTATTTTTACACTAAAGATTTTTTTTAAAGATACCGAATCCAACAGTAGATTGCCAGAGTGTGTAGATCTCACGAGATTGCGAGATAGCAGGACGCCACAAATGACGCAATACTGTTTCAGGTGCTACCTCCAACCAGTTTCAATCATTCACTGGTCAAACGTAAAGCTCTTCAATAAACAATTTCACTTATTGCAACAGGTTATGAGCAGGAGATCTGCAACAACCCTATGGTTTTAACACATCAATTAAAACGCCGTTCGATAGACAGTGAGACAATAGACAGACACATCTTAGGCAAAACGGAGGAGACTGATCCCTAAATACAGATCCGCATCAGTCCGAGCTTGGTACACCGTATTGACTTCTACAACTAATAATTTTTTTTAGAAATCTTCGCACGCTGAATTGTATCAGTGATAATTCCACCATTATACAACATTTTTAAAGTGTCTTAATCTATATGTTTATTTTTACCATTCATTATAATATCGTGATGATAAAATCAGCTGAATTTATATTGGTTATTTACAGTATTAATTTTAAATGAATATGTCTTTTTGTGAAGGAAGTATAAGCTGACGTAATGGTGCATACTACAGAAGTATATGCTGTATATATACCGTATCCCGCTATATTATCATGGCTATTAATTAATACAGCTAATGTATATTTTCTATGCCTCATTTTTAGATGCCTGCAGAATTTTATCATTTTGTTCCTGTTAATGTGATATTCCCACATCTTCTCTACGATATGTACAGTAATATACCATATGGATTTGTTTATTTGCGACTATTTCAACTACGCCATGTCGCGTTTCTTGATTGTGAATTATATCATTAGCCGTGCGTCTTTCTACATCTGTTTACTGAATGTTTAATGAGATTTTGTCATACGTCCATCTGCAACACAGCTAGTCGGTTTAAAACCTATTGTTGTATGAATCCTTATTAGTTGCTCCGGCATTGATCGGCGATGTCACTGTGATTAGTTGGACCGGCATATATTGCATGATATACACAGACCTTGAAAATATACCAGAAGATAGGGCGCGAAACCACTACATTTCGTATGTTGTAAGTGATATTCAGATTTATTCACTATTATTCATATAAGGTGAATAAAAATGGTAGATGTTAAATATTCTGCATGATCGTGGAATGTCACAGGTATTATGTATGTTATTATTTTAGTTGATTAATTTCCCGGATATTCAGCCTGAAGTGATGAAGCAAAGCGAGTAATTGAGGGGGCAGGTCTGTAACGAGCACCTGTCAGCCTTTCACGCTTTACTTAACTAATATATGTATTGTACGTGTATTGTCACCAATAAATTCGAACGGTTATTACTTATAGAGAAGCCCACCGTGGTAAAGGTAAAGAAAATTCAGGAATAAATACACTGTTTAAACCTTTAAGAATATAGCCACAAGACAAATGATATCGACCAGGATTACAAATGATATAGACCAGGATTCCAAATGTCCACCCTTTATCTGCCAGCACTCTTTATTGCCTGAACTATTCGACAGGGAACACATAGTTCACTTGTTTTTAGAGATGACAACCAGAAGTGATGCTTTCTCTAAATAAAACTCATGTGTCCAATGTGATCCAAAATATTTTGCGTATTGACTCTTCAAAAACTATAGTCGTGATGCTACAAATATTCAGAAAATACATAAAATTTTTATGTAAAAAAATGAATATTTAAATATTGTCTGAAGAGTAAAATAACAATATTTTTATTGAGCATAAGTGCAGCCTCAACAGTGGATGAAAGGAAATAATTACCAAGTGTCGGAGTTTTATCTGCCGCATTTAGGTAAAGGAATTACCTAACGCAGACTTTTCTGCGATGATATTTTGCAAGTTATCTATCCCAGATTGCTGGAGTGTTAGGGTAGATGGGTACCATTAGCATGCCAAAGAAAAGTTCAATTAGTTACCTGATAGTTTAAAAAGACAAACTATTTTCTAATAGATATCCTATGTTTATGACAAGAGAATGGCATGAAGTAACAGCCTCCAAATGCAAAAGCAGACATATTTCCAATAACAGCAAAATATACTAGAAAGTAACAGGATCATGAAGGACTCACCTTAACAGCCTTTTCAGTCACAAGTTTTGCTTGATAAAGCCGGTCTCCAGTAAGAAAAGACATTTTGCGATTCAGTCGTGGCTGATATATCGCCACGGGAAGTGTCTGACTGCGGTGAGTTTCCGCGAGAAGTTGTGGCTTTATCCCATCTGTGATCGTGAGGATAATAAATGAGTGAAGCATAAACACCCAAAGAAATGCTTTATATTATCTTTAAAAGAACATTCCTATCAAAGAATAACATGTTAGTAAGGCCCTAACCTGCAGCATCTGAAGCAGTGGACTTATATTCTACCAACTGAACTACAACAAAAAGTCTCAATCAAATCTGATATGAAATGAAAATGGAACGAAATATATTTGACTTAGAGTGCATTAATGGCATTGCTGTCTAACGCACTTTACATCACTAAAAACACTGAAAACATTGGTACAGCCTAAGCAATGTCGCAAAATAACACACACATATAACTGGAGGGAAATGCACAGGAAAAAACCTATACCCCTGATGGGACTCGAACCCACGACCACCAGATAACCGGTCTGGTGCTCTACCGCTCGCATTACTGATTTCCATAAACCTTACCTAAATCAAAGTAAAAAAAGCCTTTATTGCTTAGGTAGCTCCAAAACCAGCATAAAAATGAAATAAATATATAAATTTAAATTTGAATAGCAAAGTAAAACTGAAAGTATGACATTACTTGTCGAATAATTCATAGTTACATGATGGACATCAACGATTTACACGAAAAGAACCAGATGAACCACATATGGTTCCATGTACTTAATGATTATACACAGAATTGAATTTTGATCATGTCATTAGATAGAGTTAAACTCAATGCAAAAACATGCTAATTATTAAGCAGTCACTTTTGCGGTGTGTTACTTTTGCCGATGTACACCACGTATAGAAACCGTTGTGGAACACAAACACAACATCATTTTCAGATCAATCTCGGGAGACAAGATCAATTTTTTTATTGTGTGACAACCATGTTATCTGTATTGATGCGTACATTCACGGGTGACAATGTAAATTGTAAACAGCTTACTGTGGATATAACAACCAGAGTGTT
>WURV02183230.1:0-13066 GCA_011762755.2 Epimenia babai | reverse complement strand
AACGTCAGAGGGAAAAAGCCCCAACAGAACCACACTGCAGGGGCTACCCAGACCCCCATGGGCAATGGGGTTTAAGGTGTTTTCAGCCTGAAAAACGCCACAGTTAGTATACTGGTTAGAGCGGGATTTGAACTAGGGACCGTATTCAAAGTCGAACGCTCTAACCACTACACCAGCTGCCTCTATTATCAATGTATTCGGGATTTTTGTTAACAATAGGAGTTGTTTTGTGAAAATCGGTCCAAAAACGTTCCGTTCGAAATGACATTAGGAAAATACACCACGCATATTTTATAATGATCAGACAGAATTAGCGACACAGAGGGAGCTAGAAGAGAGAGGGAGAGGTACATTAAATGCTAGAAATAGGATACATGATACATCATCTACAGAGGGTAGGCAAGTAACGGGACGTTCACCGAAGCTAAGTATTTTATCTGTTGGTTGACGCTGCAATCTATTGTCTACAGCCGTCTATACCCTTATCAATAACTTGTAAGTTCCCCTTATTTCATGGAATTATTAGGAGGGACATTTCATGCAAATTTCCCATTTGAAAGTACGAGGGGTTGTTGTGTATTGACGGACCACGTCCAGGATAGCCAAAAATGACACGTCCTACTATCTCCCTAACTAACTAGAGATTCAATGTATACTACTCAAAACTCCTTAAAGATCACCCATATAATGTAAGACAATACACTAAAATATATGTATATTATGAAGACAAATGTAATTGATTTGCTGGAGAGCTTGGGTCTTGTTGACGAGTGAGGAGTACCTGTTTCACATGTTGACCACTCAAGGCTATTATAAGCCAAGCCCATACATGAGTACCAACATTTTACTGCACATTAGCTCAGTTTGTAAATTTGACTTGGACCGTTCACACTGAATTTCTAACATTAAAAGTAGTGTTTTAGTGGTTGTTTGCTGTACCTCTATCTACTGGAATGCCTCAATGCCCAACGTCAGAAGATCTGAATAGAGGGATAGGCATGATCGAGGCCGACATGTCCCAGCGACATGTGGCTCAGGGTGTTTCGCAAACTGTCATCTCCTGTGCTTGGAATCGCTATCAGGCTACTGGTACAGCCAACAGACGACATGGTCCAGGACGCCACAGAGTTACAACCCGTGCACAGGACCGATGCATCACCCTCTCCCCTGTAAGACACCGCACGTCCACAGCTACAACCTTGACAGAAACCTGAGAGATGCATCAGGAGTTCGTGTATCCACCCAAGCCATCAGGAATAGGCTCCATGAATCAAGATTGAGGGCTCGCCGACCAGCTATACGCATCGCACTCACTCCACAGCAAAACATCACATATGACAGGTGTCGAGAACATGTCACCTGGACCCCAGCCCAGTGGCGTACTGCACTCATCACAGATGAGTCCAGGTTCTGTCTAGACTTCACTGATGGTTGTGTTCAGGTGTGGAGAAGGCGAAATGAGCGATATTACGATGCTACAGTTGTTGAACATGACCGATATGGTGGTGGCTCTTGTCATGGTCTGGGGTGGCATCACTGCCACGCGTCCTACAGACCTCCATGCTATTGAAAACGGCTCGTTAACTGGTTTCAGATACCGTTATGAAATCCTCGATGTGTTTGTGAGGCCATTGGCTGTTGATATGAGTCCAGACATTTTTATGATGGATTATAATGCCCGTCCTCGTCGTTCGATCATCGTGAATGAGTACTTTAGAGATGCAGGAATTAACAAAATACACTGGCCAGCTCGCTCATCCGATCACGATCCCATTGAGCATGCCTGGGACATGCTGCTATCTCTGCCTACAATGACGAACCTGGCACGCTGCAACAGCTCAGGGATGCGCTATTGGACCAATATCTCACAACAGAACCTGCGTCACCTAGTTGAAAGCATGCGCGGACGACGTCGAGCGGTAATTGACAGTAGAGGAGGTTACATACGCTACTAATCCATGTTTTGTGAAATAAAAACACAACGTTTCTTTGTTTTCTTAATTTTTAGAATGTTTTATATTTCTGAAATTTGGTGCAAAACTGAATCTATACACATACTGATAAAAGAGTTAGTACCATACACTTTTTATAGAATATATATATATATGGGTGTTCCTTAAGAAGTTTTGAGTAGTATGTATCTTATAGTATTTGAAACATCTTGTTCGACTGTTGTACAGGTGCTGCCTTATTCCCTTTTGAAGCCGCTACCATCAAAGGCGTTGACGTTACCATCCGATTGCCGAGTAATTTATCCAGCCCGACCGTTCCTTACGAAACACGCGTCGACACGATGTTGAGCTGGTTCACAGACCCCGTGGCCCCCATCAATCTCGGACTATTTTACTACGACGAACCCGATCACGTCGGGCACGATTTCGGGCCGGAATCGAAGGAGATTCTAGAAATTGTCATCAAGCTGGATAATCTAACTGGATATTTATTGAAGAAGCTGGAAGAGCGAGGATTGAGAGATAAAATCAACCTCATATTCACGTCCGATCACGGAATGTCGCAGATCGATCCGAAAAAAACAATCAACATCGCCGATTACCTCCCCCTCGGAAAATTCATCATCAGCGGAAGGGGTCTAACCCCAAATCCAGGTATTTCCAAGGCTGTATCTTATTATTTCAAGTAACGTCCGGATTATACCTACACTTCTCCCAAAGAAGGTTTATTTGGTATATGTGAAGAAAGTTCATTTTGTGTACTTCGAAAGAACACCTTTGAGGCATCCCATCCCGCTGGCGACATGCGATATGAGCGGTGTGCCATTTACGCGCAAAACAAATTCTAGATCATTAAACTACGACGAATATTAAGATAACTAACATTTCTGGTGTCATTTAAAAGTGGCAGACCATGTATACACAAAGAGTCTTTCTTTTCTGGCTCCCGAAGCCAGGACCGGTGCCCTTTTTTGCCAACAGGTGAAAAACACCTTAAAATAGACATTTTTACTGGAATGTATTAAATATCGAAATTCACTGAAGAAACTCTATATGTGTAGTGCAGTCGGACTGGCATTAGCAGCAGCTGACTGGCATTTCTAATGTTGTAAGATGGGCACTTTCATTACAAGTAGTAACATGCAGCTAAACCACCCGGAAATCGTGTGACTTCTAGAGAAGACCTTATCGTATGCAGGGTTCGAGGAACTGGTGTACAACAGCACTAAAGCGATGCAAAAAGCTGTTCCGCAAATGAAGTTCTTTCTGAAGAACGATACTTCAGCTGAAGTCAAACGGTTACATTACAGCAACAATAGTCGGACACCGAGCGTAATATTCTTGGCTGATGCGGGTTGGACCGTCGCTGGGCCCGGAATAGAACAGAAAGGTAATTTACAACCTTCACCCTAACATGTCAATATAACGCACCTAACGAAGTATACGGAATCTTGTGTCGATAGAACGTAGTCTTATCTAGGATATTCAATGATTTCACTTCCGTTTTATAGGATCTGGGTAACGTGGCACGCACTCATCTCTAGTTTTATTAATCGTTAGTGGGTGTCATTCACAATAACTCGTCAACTTCTCCACTCGAATAGGAGGTTTGACTAAATGTAGGAATCTTTTTCACTTTATTCGTATATAACAAAATGATGCGGAATGATTTGTTCTGCGGTATTCGATTCGAACTGTAGACGTCTCGCTGAAATGATTGCGCTTTTATCGAGTCGACCACTGGACGGCTCACGTGGCGTCTCTCAATGTTGGGCAAATGCGACATTCGTGAGCCCGGAAGCAAATGATCTTTTACTTAGTCGAGATTAAAGACACACAAGTTGACCTCTGAGGATTTTGTACTCTTACGGAATGTCCTAATGTGTTCCGGTTTTGGATCTATGTTCGGTTTTTAATTTCCAGAGGGCAGTCACTTGTTCGACCCCTCCAAGAGCGATATGTGGCCGTACTTCATCGCGAACGGTCCGGCGTTTCGCAAAAACTTTCGAATAAAGGAAATACATCAAGTCGATATGTACGAGTTGATGTGTCATATCCTGGAGATAAGACCCGCCCCTAACGACGGATCATTTAAAAGAATTCGGCGTATCCTGAAAAATGGTTGGTTTAGGTTTCTGTTAGACTTAAAGTGGCGAAATATTTGTATTGTTTGGAGTCTTTATAGCCCTATAGAGTAGGATTATTTTTTGATAATACATTTTTATATCCTTACTTTCGAGAAACTGTGAATTTAGTTATTACAGAAACGTGAAAAAGCACTATATTATAAATTCATACAATGTCATACCAGGTGTGACTGTCAATGATTAAAAGATGTTTGTCACCCGGGGGAACACTTTTCAGGGGGCAGAAAAAGAAGATGGGGACGCGCGGAAAATTCCGCCCTGGACCTATGCGGAAACTGACACGCTTGACGCTGGGGTGAATCAGTAGCCGCGGGCGTGGACATAGATAGTGACGCTGATGAAGAATAACGTGTGTTTCTTGTATTTGTGTTTTATCTGCGATATCCTGGGCATATGTCCAGAATAAAGACGATATCTCGCCTTGTATTTGTGTTTTATCTGCAATATCGTGGGCCTATGTCCAAAACAAAGACGATATCTCGCCTTGTTATCTTATTTTTTATCACCCAAGGAGCGAGTACGGCTATTAACGCCTATTTCGGGTTCGCAATATTTTGTCATATTTAGCATATTCGTTTTATATTGCCAACCTTTTTCTATACATTAATTTACTTTTGTTCACTATAGACAGTATTTTTATCTCGGGAGAACTTTTTTAACTGTGTAGACCAACAAGAGCCGAAAGGGATTTCACCAAACAACAATCTGGCTTAACTACGATTAAATTACTATATCTGTATTTGTATCTGTATTTGTATCTGTATTTGTATCTGTATTTGTATCTGTATTTGTATCTGTATTTGCATATGTATTTGTATCTGTATTTGTATCTGTATTTGTATCTGTATTTGTATCTGTATATGTATCTGTATTTGTATCTGTGTTTGTATCTATATTTGTATCTGTATATGTATCCGTATTTGTATCCGTATTTGTATCTGTATTTGTATCTGTATATGTATCTGTATTTGTATCTGTATTTGTATCTGTATTTGTATCTGTATTTGCATCTGTATTCGTATCCGTATTTGTATCCGTATTTGTATCTGTATTTGTATCTGTATTTGCATCTGTATTTGTATCCGTATTTGTATCTGTATTTGTATCCGTATTTGTATCCGTATTTGTATCCGTATTTGTATCCGTATTTGTATCTGTATTTGTATCTGTATTTGTATCGGTATTTGTATCTGTATTTGTATCTGTATCAGACCGCGAAAAAAAAACAGTTAGTGAGACTGAAGTCGACCAGATAGGACAAAAACTCTCTGAGTTATTTTAAGGACACTCAGATAAGGATTGGTTTGATAACGCTTCGATCCCATCCTACCCCCTCGTGCACATTTTTAATGTCATAGATGAGGAAAAACACTTTGTCGTTCGCACGGTTCGCAACATCTGTTGGGTTTTCATTATATTTGTGATATCCAAAAATATATCGTCTCATATCGCGAATGTTTGTACATACATTTTATTAGCCTTATTCGCGGCAGTCTATTTCGGGGGCTTACCGGAACACGACTTTTATGAACTCGCGCTGGTGACCGACAGAGCGAGTGAAACATATCAGCAAGCTATAACCTCGCGTTCGACTCGATAACTGGTAAATCGTCCTCATTTCACCGGGGTTATATTATCTAGCCACAACCCGTGAAAACACGATCGAATCCTAGACTAGGTGATACCGAAATGCTGTCAAAACACTATTTGTCACGATAATACATACCTCAACCGGACGGTGGCGCCGTACTTTATCACTACCCAAAGAGTTAGCAACTGAGACAAATCTTGTCTTCTGAGAGAGGCTCGAACCTAGGACCTCTTGACAACTGATCGCAGATAAATCACTTTCTTAGGATCATTCCTCAACAATTCACTGTCCCTACTAAAACATGTCTGAAGGAGAATAGCATTATAATAATCAATAATTCGCTGAATTTCGGAATTTGTAATTATAATTCATATATTTTTTCCCTCTTAAATCACTCTGTAATTTTATCCAATTTGTCATTGTCTGGTGCACCTTTCCTCTCCAATACACCTTTCTATCCTCCGAGGCCCGAGTCGTACCACTGAACAGTTTAGGCCCACTGACTACGACCCGGCTAATTATCGGCCGTCAACTAGAGCTGTCCAAAGTCGGCTCCGAGTCTCAGATTCACCCGCTCCTTTCTTGATTAATACTTTTCCGGGTGCGACAAATTTTCGCAGTTGATTTCAATATTTCAGTGTAGACATGAAAATAAAGTTGACATACGAAGTAAGTCCGGTTTAATTCAGAAATAGCGCGGTCGCTGACGGGCCCAATATCGTGAATAAACGAGCCCTAAATATCCTATACTGCACGTTCGGGGATCTATGTTGATACTGTAACGACGTAAAGGAGTCATACAGAACGCGAGACGGGGGAATTGGGCGTAAAAAACAGGTCTTTCGTTGTCGCGTTTTGGTTTCCCAGCTGAAGCGATCGTGTATTATATCGTTGATATTGTCAATGTTACTAGGTCGAGGGTTTTATTCAAGCGTGTAAATAACGAATTGGATACATCTGCAAAAATAGCACAAACGGTTCACTGGTTTATATCAATCTGAGATATGCGTCGGCTAGGAATCACAGTACTACAGGCCGAGGCGTTCATAACATGACCCAAATACCACAATCGTTTCTTCACACTTTAACAGCGAAAAAATATATATAAATTTATAGCAATGCAGGCGAAGGTCGCGACCGTCGGTGTATTTCTGCTGTGTTTTTTAACCGAAAATGTACGCAGCGTGTCAGATCGGCCCCTCGTCTTGCTCGTCGTCTACGACGGTCTCCGTTGGGATTATCTGGACAAGGTTCGTTCTCATCGTCCCTACGCCATCCCCAACTTTGACGCGCTTATCCGAGGAGGGGTGTACGCCGATCACGTGATGAATGTGTTCCCCACTGACACGATGCCTACGCATATGACACTGCTGACGGGGTTGTATACAGAGTCTCACGGAATCGTCGGTAACAATTTCTACGAACCAGTACTGAAGAAATGGTTCAACTTTTTGACGCACGATGACAACGAAGACAGCGACTTTTTCGACAATGGCGGAGAACCGATTTGGGTGACCAATCAACGAGCCAGCGCCGACCGTCATACAGGTAAAATATTGTTTATGATAAAAAACGAAACGTAAGAATCGTGAGAGGGAGAGTGAGGGGGGAGGGGAGAAGACGGCCCTTATATATGTGATACAAGTTCAGCCTGAACAATTTGAGAAGCCCAATCAGAAGAGAAATTTGGAGCGGTTCCCGTGAGAGTCGCATAAGGAATCATCGCGTTCATGCGAACATGTCAAAGCATGTTATCGATAAAATAGCACGTGATCACTAAATACAGACGATATATATATATATATATATATATATATATCCAAACTGTCGTTTACCAATATCTACAGCACATCGTCGCTTAAAATACCGTGTTGGTAAAGTCTAGCGTTGACGGGAAGGTGCCTCGGAGCACGATTGATGCTTGATAGAAGTTACGTTCACTTGATTATTTGTTGCACGAGTATGGAAGTGGCATCAATGTCCAATGTCCAGTGTCAATGTGGCACGGAATTTGATACCAACTTTACCGTTGAAGTTATCAGTTGTTGGAGAGTTTGATATCGACCCTGCGTCGTTAGTATGTCATCAATATCCATAATGTAACAGGCAAGACTTTCAGTATAATATCCACCATCATATATGACCTTAAAACTGGCTTCACTTATCTTTCTGTCCTCTTCAACGCAACTGTTTGTCTAACATACACGATAACGTCACAATGCGTGCAGCTAGCTGTTACAGGTCGCTAGTTCTGATAAACACCAAATGTTGACTTTTTCCATGCACTCATAACGAGGTTATACATCAAGTGAGAATTATATGCGTGGGGTAGTGAGTACGGTGCCCTTGGTGTAGTGGTTAGAAGCGCGGCCTTTCATGCGAGAAATTACGAGTTCGAACCGGCATAAACCAGAGATTTTTTCCCGCGCCTTCCACAATAGGAAATGAGCAAGATTTTCGTGCTTGAATATTGAGAACGATTTGTCGTGGAATGGTTTATAATAAAAATATATGAGGGATGTAACAGGGCATTGCTGTACGTGCGACTGTCATTTAATTATAAAGTAGCACCAAAACCTCGCCTTTTCCCTTATTTGCGCGGCGTATTCTAGTGGGCAAGCATGAATTCGATATCTAAATAATGACGTTATAAACAACAACTGGCATTTCTCCGACATCAAAAAACTAGCAGTGAAACGTTGCATTATTGTGATATTATTTTAACATTCATATTGTTATACATTAACAGGTTCTGCCTTATTTCCTTGCACACTCGCCGCAGTGAAGGGCATCAACGTTACCTACCGAATGTCGGGTGAATTGTTTAACCCGAACTTGACATACACAGAGCGAGTTGACGCGATGCTCGACTGGTTTACGGATCGCGCGAACCCAATTAATCTCGGATTGTTTCACTACGATGAACCCGATGTCGTCGGGCACAAATTCGGTCCGGAGTCGGATGAACTTTTAGAAACTGTAATAAAGCTAGACAATTTAACTGGATACTTATTGAAAAAAATAGAAGAGCGCGGTTTGACGGATAAAATAAATCTGATATTCACTTCCGATCACGGAATGACGCCTGTAAGTCAGAACAAAACGGTGAATATGGCGGCTTACGGGATACCTCTGGACAAATTCATCATAACCGGCGTCGGGTTGACGCCGAAACCAGGTACGTCTGAATCGTTGATCAAATCCTTACTTTTACGATTCATTTACAGCCACAAAATATGCCTGATAAATATTGAATGTGTCCGATGACAAGATGTGTCTGAAGGCCACAAAATATGACTAATAGCTCTTGCTGTTATATCTGTGATATAGACGACAAAAATATGTCTGATGGCCATAGCATAATCAGTGGACAGACGGTTATATGAGATAAAGCCAACGACAAATGAGAACTTTACCTTAGAAAAAAGGGAAACAGTTCACGTAGTGGTTACAGCGTTCGACTATGAATCCAGAGGACCCTTCTTGCTGTGGCGTTTTTCGAGCTGGAAGTGCCTTAAATCCCAGTGCTCATGGGTGTCTGGGTAGCCCTTGAAGTGTGATTATGTAAGAGCTTGTTCCCGCTGATGTTGCTGTGCTTCAGATGCTGTATAAATGGTCTCTACGTCTCTTTCCTCATCCCTAGTCGTCGAGCTAGTGTAAATAACCATTAACTGTCATAGACAGAGCGTGGGCGACATATGTAGCCCGTCTGTAGACATTTAGGACCAGTGGCGTGAATGCAGGAAGATTGTTAATTAACTAACTAAGCTAGAGAAGAAAAAAGACATCTTGATGAACAATCGACAACTGCCTCAAAAATCCTTCGTTATTGCTTAAGATTCTACGACTGAGTCGTATTTGAGGATGTCACGAAGAAAATACCCTTCAGAGTGGAACTTCATTATCAGCTGCCTACAGAAACGCTATTCATTAGAAAATTCAGAGCAAGTATGGACAATACAAATGATATAGATGATAATGTCACTGAAAACCCTACCGTGAATTATTGGACCCATGGTTCCGAGATCAAATCTGGAACCACGGGCTCTGGTGCCGTGTTCAATTAAAAATTTTATTGCGATAAGTCTTAGTACATAGCACTGGGTAAATTCTCAACGATATCTCAGGCTGATATTCATAGTATTCTGGGCTAGATAAAAATACTCACAGCAGGCCAGGTAAGCATAAAAGCCTTGCCACAACATAAAATATCATCGAAAATAGTCCGACAATTCCATTGATAAAATTTCAAGTACAAATAACGTCACGTTGAAGTGGGTCCTTAGCCACTCCAAAATATTTGGAAATGAGAAAGCAGATATCCTTTCCGAAAAAAGGCCGAAACCGATTTTAGCCATAGGCGAAAGCGCTATAAAAACAAGCATTAAACAACACTCACAAACCATCCAAAACAGAATAGGCAGCACGACCAGATTGTCGCTAAGCGCATTAGGCTCTGCCTTTTCCCTGTTGACAGCGAACTAAAGCAATACAAAATCGAAAGCGACATGACATCAAGTGAGTCACCAGTATGCTAACTGGTGACGGTAACCTAAACGGGCACTTCAAACTGAAAGTTTCGGCCGCACCAATCTTTCCAAAATGTTTGTTGGAAGAAAAAACTCAGATCCATTACATATGGTCATGTCCAGTGTACCAACGACCAATGTCTCGAAACTAGGTAAAAAAACAAATCCGTCTTAGGTCACATTTGTAAAGGGCCAATTCTGGCTCAGAAGATTCTTTCCGAGCAGGCCCATTTTTACACACACACATAAGCTTTTGGAAGCGATCGTTGGCATGCTTTCAATCATTATTCATCCTAGCATCGTGACAGAGAAAACACCATCTTATTATCATCCAACTCTTATCGTTAAGATATGTACTCGCTTTGATTATTTTAAATCAATTCAGATCTATGCTGTATCGTTCACGTTGAATCGACTGGAAAGAAAAGGTAGGTTATCTGTTGATGTGCACCTCCACCAAGATAACAATAACTCGGTTCAAGGTCACGATTCACTGTGGCAATTATATCATCAACAGGATACGAGACGTGGATATACAACAGGGGTAAGAAAATGGAGAAGACGTACCCCCAGATACGATTTTTCTGGAAGAACCACACGTCGGCTGAAGTCAGGAGGTTAAGGTACAGCGACAACGTGCGCATCCCGACCATACTGATGCTCGCTGACCTGGGTTGGGATGTCATCCCACCGGGCTTCGTAGTTTCACAGGGTATTATTATTATTATTTTGTTACAATGATTATATAACATCCCTCTGGAGGAAGAGCTCTGATCGTTAAGCACTCTTATCTAGTAGAGCGTGTAAAAGATCGTGTGAGGTTCTCGATAAAAACTAAGCTTGACATAATCAAATTGATTATACTCTAGATTCGAACCATGCCGTCGGCCGGACACGGTTATCCGTCAAACGGTCATCCGATTACCGAGTATCTACACTCTATAAAGCATCCCTAATCTTTTGTGATTGTCTTCAAGAGACATGCTCCACGTCATAACCGGGCCATATTCTTGGATGTATGTACGTGGCAATAAAAACTCAGCAGTAGTTAGCCAGATGTCTACAACATCAATGACCCTTTACGAAGTTGGTTTTTTTGGATAACTACATAAACCGTTGCAAATGCAGTTCCAGATAGCTTCCTTATAAATAAATTATTTTAGTCGAAGCAAATCAATTTTAAGGTGCTCACAATCATGACTTTTAACGTGTCTGTAATTTCGGGAACGATTCACAGTCCGCTATCTTGTCTATAGGTCTATTAGATGATATTATTGTAGATCGGAGACTCAAATTCTTGCTGTTTACATAACAGAGTGTGTCATTTTCTCCAGTTGCCAGTCACGGATACAGTCCCTTTGAGAGCGATATGTGGCCGTATTTTATTGCGACCGGCCCAGCGTTTCGCAAAAACTATCGAACAACAGAAATTCACCAAGTCGATATATACGAGTTGATGTGTCATATACTAGAGATAAGCCCCGCCCCTAACAACGGATCACTGCAGCGAATTCGTCACATTCTACGAGGTATTGTTTTCGGTTTCATTTTTAAAAGTGACGTTTATTTATGCGGGCGATAACTGTGTATGCTACACAGGCGATGTTTACATAACCTACATTTGATTGACTATAATTATATACGATGTACATTAAACGTACGTAAGCCCATTTATGCAAAAGCTAAAAACACATCGCCTCGCCATACAATCAGTTTCGTGGTGAAGATAAATTCACCTAACAGCGTCAAAATTTCTAACGGATTACTAACTTGACAGTTTTTAAATGATGTTTATCGTTAGGCTCTATATTTTCGATAGGCAATTGTCAATCGAGAATCGATTCAACTCATTTCAAAACCAGTCTTTCTGATGGGTTCTAACAAATCCGCGAATCTTTGTTGCTCGGCTAGAGTAGTTCTGACCGTATACCGAGTAATGCCCGTTGTTGTCTATACTGTATGTCTATACTTGAATTCCGCAGATAGTGGCGGCGCTACTGACACGAGGTGCCCTTTCTGGATTTACGTCTGCGTTCTGACAATTACAGCTTTTACGGCATAAAAGAAGCGAACAGCCGCCGGCGGTGATTTATATCGTGGGACAAACTGGATATGACAATGATAACATTGGATAGATTATTGTCTTACGATGCACCTGTGACAACTTAGTTACGTCGTAGGGTGTCTTATCTTTAGTGTATACTAATCTGAATACAAGTATGTTTCGGTCAGTTACTAATTATTTTCGACTTCCCACTTATCTCCAATCACTACCCAAAAGAAAAACGTGCACATAACATATAAGGATGTTAGATGAAAATGATGTAAGATGGAAGGATGTAAGATGTAATGGAAGGATGTAAGGTATAAAAGGAAGGATGTAAGGTGTAAATGGAAGGATGTAACATGTAAATGGAAGGGTGTAAGATGTAAATGGAAGGGTATAAGATGTAAATGGAAGGGTATAAGATGTAAATGGAAGGGTATAAGATGTAAATGGAAGGGTATAAGATGTAATGGAAGGGTATAAGATGTAATAGAAGGGTGTAAGATATAATGGAAGGGTATAAGATGTAATGGAAGGGTATAAGATGTAATGGAAGGGTATAAGATGTAATGGAAGGGTGTAAAATGTAATGGAAGGGTATAAGATGTAAATGGAAGGGTATAAGATGTAAATGGAAGGGTATAAGATGTAATGGGAGGGTATAAGATATAATGGAAGGGTATAAGATGTAATAGAAGGGTGTAAGATGTAATGGAAGGGTATAAGATGTAATAGAAGGGTGTAAGATGTAATGGATGGGTGGAAGATGTGAATGGAAGGGTATAAGATGTAAATGGAAG
>WURV02183219.1:0-13067 GCA_011762755.2 Epimenia babai | reverse complement strand
TCTGTGTTAATAATTACTTAAAATTTTTCACAACCTGACAAAGTTACGCTTAGATCTTCAGAACTTTTCTGTGCCCAAGGGGTGGTAACCGAATCTCATTCTCCCGGGCATTTCTTGCCGGGAATGGCGCATGGTCCCTTTCCAGCTCAGGACTGACACATAAAAAGGAGGACAGTATGAAACACATCGCATTCTGTATTTTTTTACCTATCGCGGCGATATGCCTAAGTTTTGCCGCCAACCCAGATGAAGCCAAGCCCACAAAGGCTGAAACGAATGCAGAACCCTTGGTCATTGCGGAGGTTCACAACGGCGAGTTGGTGCCCGTACTTAGTGACGGTGAGATCAAGGATCTGCTCGAGGACGCCCTTATGGCCGCTGACGATCAGGAGCCACATGTTTTTGTCGAAAAGGTTTGGTTTGAAAGGCACGAACAAAGCCATTACCTCATGACCGTTGTTGGCAACGCTGACGGTGAGAAACTTTCCTCCGCCATCAAACTTGAAGAAGTTGGCCTCACCACCAACGCTTCTGCTGTGGGAATCCCCATTCCAGTGGCCGTCATTCCCTTTTGCAAATCCATTTCTTGTACGAACAATCCGTGTCCCATGAGAGTCTGGGAAGATCATATCGAATGCTATTGCATCGCAGCAGGAGAATGCGAGTTGAAATGGCGCGTTCTCATCATCCGAACGGCCACGGCTGCCGGGTTTTAGATAAACCGCTGACCTCTGGTTTGAATGCCCCTTTGAGAGGTTCATCCCTAAGTTTATTCTCACAACAGGTGGACCCGGCGACGGTTTGTTCGCCGGGTTTTACCGTTCCCATTTTGCCAAAAGGCCATAAAAGCTGAGGAAAGCCTACTTGGCAAAAATGGGGGCGAAGTATACGCCAAAGAACATAAACCTGGCCGAGACTTCAAACATCATTTGCAAGGCTGTTCTGGTGGCTCGGCGGTTAGGACCGGAGCTTGGGTCATCGATTGTAAACGATTTTGGCAATATCCCTTTAAAGCTAGCTTCTCTAAATCTTTTGAAGCGGTTCATGGGAAAAGGTACGTTTCAAAACACAAAAAAAATCTGCAGGGATGATTAAAAATAAGGTGCCAGCGCAGTCCCATTTTCGAAATTTCGATTTCCAACCACCACCTTGAGAACGAGACCGTCCCCTTCTTGCCAATGGATCAGTTTAGTCGGACCGCTTTCCAAGACCTTCACGTAGTCTGTTCCGATTTTAAGTGACGGGTTTTCGAAGAAAAGAGCTCGGCCTATTTCCTCCCCCACTTTGAAAACTTCCTTAAATTCGCATTTGGTACGAAACAGGCCTTCCCAAATCTGAGCCATGACGGAAGATTCGGTAAAATCAGTCTTTAGTTTACTTTGAACCTTGATATAGCCATTTTCCTTTATCACTTCCTCGGACATGCCTGTAAACGCAGGTAAATCGAAGTTTGTGGTAACCCACTTATGCTGTTGCACCAATGCTTTCAATTGGGTGACACCCTGGCGTAGCTGCTTTTCATCTCGGGTTTCCATTCCCACATTATAGAAAGTGATCTGGAGAATTCCCGATTTGACGTCAAAGTGAATATAAATTTCCGCAGCAATTACCTGGGCTGAACTTTGGGCAATCACGTTCCCACCCATTGTTGCTAAAACCACCAGAATGCATTTTGCCAAACCGTAACTAAATAATTTATGAATCATCAAAGTCATCGCTCCTCTATGGATTATCCAAAAAACCGAGGATCATCTCATTTAAATATTGTACATCCCAAGCAATAAAGGATTTTGATTCAAACGGCATGGAAGAATTACTTCATTAGATACCTAAATAAACTAATGGAATGATTTTATTCAGGATATATGGTCCACATCTGAATTCGGGACTAACCGATTGATCATCTACAATCGATCCCCGCTCTAAGTTTTTTTGCCGGTCAAAATCCAATTTGGAGAAGTGAATTCAACGAACCTGACTTTTCCAAGGTACTCTTTTGCCCTAAACAGCCGAATTTGGCCCAAGAAGCCTCAGCGGTACCCGAAGCATATTGGTAAACCAACCCTAAAAATCGATACGGCCCAGAGCATTGCGAACGATCTAATCATTTGCAAAAGTGCTGAATTCCCAGCACCACTGCTCTTCAAATGAACCTTGCTACGTTGCCTTCCCCAGCAGCGAGATCACCCATGAGATGGCTTCCGGGTAGTGATCCAGATCCAAAACGAATTCTTGGCCACGGTACACGCTTTTCAAGTGAACGCTGTCGCTCTGCTTGGTCCAGCGGTCTTGGCGATCGTGGTAACTCAAGCAGGACGCTCTTCCTGCAGGGTGAAACCAACTGGGTAACGCCCATTCGCAGCGGTTTTCGCCTTCTCTGGTGAGAATAAGATCAGGGTGAATGTTTTTAAAGACACCACTTCCAGGCAAGATTGGATTTCCACCTGGCAGTGACAACCATTCCCTCCCCATATAAAGCGTGTTGTTTTTGCCACGATCACCAAAGAAATGGGGATGTTGCTTCGCCCAGGTTGGAATATCCGGCACATCATCGACCAAAGGCCAGATGCTATCGATTTGGAACCAGCCAAAGATGACATGCTGATCTTGCGCCCCTTTGACATAAGACCAACGTCTGCTTTCACGATGCGTTTTGCGGAACCAGCCGAAGAACAGAAAGAGATCTCCGGGAGCAATCCCTCTTCCACGTAAATGCCCTTCTGCGGCGCCCATTTGACCGAAGAGGGGGCGCCAGCCAGGTTTGCGCGGGACACTTGTTTCTTCTAGGTCCGGATCCAAATGCACACCCATGCTTGGTTTCATTTTGCCTTTCGTCAGATCGCGGACCATGGATCCAAGGGGTTCGCCACCGATTTGTACATCGCGAAAATGAAGGGGTGATTTGGCATCAGGAATTGGCAGGGAAATGAGGCGGCCATCGGGCAAGATGGGACTCGGGCCGCCTCCTGCACTGGAATCAAACCCTTTACGGCTGAGTATGAGTTTCAAAAAACATCCTGCTATTTAGAGTTCGTCGAGCTTTTCCTCCGTAATCAAGCGAGCTCCGCGTTTTCGGGTGAAATAGCTCCACGACCACTGGAAGCCTACCAAAAATTTATTGCCAAACCCAATGAGGTAATGAATATGGATAAAAGCCCACACCATCCATGCCGGCCAGCCCCATAATTTAGACATGGGTAATTCCGCCACCGCAGCATTACGCCCAATCACGGCCAAACTGCCCTTGTTTAAATACCTAAAAGGTTTGTAAGCTTTGCCTTCCAAATCATGAAACACATGTTTGGCGACATAGCGGCCCTGTTGCATCGCGACCGGCGCAACTCCTGGCAGGCAACCACCTTTACCGTCATCACAATGGGCCAAATCGCCAATCACATAGATTTGCGGGTAGTTTGACAGCGTCAAATTCGGCCCTACGTGGAGACGACCGACTCGATCAACTTCGTTGTCTGTGCGTTCAGCCAATTTTTTGCCGAACTTGGAGGCCTTCACACCCGCAGCCCACAGCACCGTTCCCGCCATCACCGTTTGCTCCTCGCCTTCTTTGGGCTTGAGGACCACCTCCTGATCACCTATTTGGGTTACGAAGGTTTGCAAACGCAGTTGGACGCCTAGTTTTTTGAGCGAATTGGCGCCTTTTCTTGCCAACTCGGCAGAATAACTCGGCAAGATTTGATCTTGGCCTTCCACCAAAATGATCTCTGCTTCAGCCGCATCGAAGGCGCGAAATTCACGCTTCATCGTCGCTTGAGCGAGTTCTGCAAGTGCCCCCGCCAGCTCTACGCCAGTCGGTCCACCACCGACGATGACGAAACGCAACAACATGCGTCGCCGTTCTTCATCCCCCGTGAGCTCCGCCTGCTCAAACGCACGCAGGATGCGCTGCCGCATGTTGAGCGCATTTTCAACAGTTTTTAAGCCAGGCGCATGGGCTTCCCAGGCGTCATTGCCGAAATAGTGGTGTTTGACACCAGTCGCGACGATGAGACGATCATAGGATAGGACGCCACCGTCATGAATGATTTCCTGTTTATGAGGATCGATATCGATCACGTTGGCTTTTAATACTTTGACGCGCCGCCTTTTTTTGAAAATGGAGCGCAACGGTGAGGCAATATCGCCCGGTGATAATCCACCCGTGGCCACCTGATAAAGCAACGGTTGAAATAAGTGAAAATTGCGGCGATCAATGATGGTTATACGGCAGTTTTTCTTTGCTAAAGATTTAGCAGTGTAAAGCCCACCAAAGCCCCCACCGATAATGACCACATGTTTCTCTGTTACATCACCCATACAAGTCATCTCCCATTTGTAAAAACATCCGCGTTCGGAGAGAGTCTCCCCCTCCAAACCTCCCCCCATGGAAACGGGGAATTCTCAGAAATGGTGCCACGATTTTTTGGATATTTTCACGGGTGTATCGCCACGGAAAAACTTGAGGCCCATCCCTTCTTCAACCCACCCGATGGGCTTCAAAAGCGTGTTTGTTTTTGAAGCTATTTTTTCAAGGTTGGTCAGGCATTTTTCAGGCACCGTCAGGAGTAGTTCGTAATCCTCACCAGCGTGCAACGCATCTTCGTTTTTCAACCCCAAAGCCGCAAATGGCTTGCTAATGGGTAGTTTCTCCAAATCCAAAAGTAACACCACCTGGGATGCTCTTGCGAGCCTACCGGCATCAATATAAAGACCATCGGACAAATCCATCATGGCCGAAACAAGCCCCTCGTGGTGACATTCGGTAGCAAAAGCGATCCGATTCGGCGGGAAGAAATGGCGTTGCTCCCAATAGTTGCGTTGCCCGTCAGACAGGGCCATGTGGCCGAGAAGCGATTGCAAGCCGGGGTATGTCTCCCCAAGATGACCCGTCACGCAAACGAGATCTCCAGGTTTCGCACCCTCTCTAGTTATCGGTTTGATGGACTGGCTCGAATCTTTGAAGGCACTTAATCGGCCGAAGACAGTTATCGACATGGACAGATGCTTGGGAGCAGCCGTGACATCCCCGCCAACCAGGCTAACACCATAGCTGGTCATGGCATCAGCAAAACCCCGCATAAAGCCATCCAACCAAATCACTGGCAAATCGCCAGGCAGACTCAAAGCGAGGGTGGCCCACAGGGGTCTGCCGCCGCTTGCGGCAATATCGGAGGCGTTGACACGAAGTGCCTTCTGACCTACCCAAACAGCAGGGCTTGATCGCAAAAAGTGGACATCTTCCACCAGCGCATCCGTACTGATCAATAGATCATTGCCTTCAGGTTTTATCCAGGCGCAATCATCGCCAATATCCAGCGCATAGGGCTTGATAAAACGTTCTATCAGCGCCATTTCGCCGACATCTCTAACCATGGCAGGCGCTGATGGTCTTTCATCGCTGTTCATGGAAGGAGCCTAGCACAGGCCTCGGCACGGCTCAATCCTACGCCGAATCGCCTTTTTCGCGTCCGAAACCGCCTGAAAGGTAAGTCCGATTTTTCTGTTCCTCGTGTTTTAGGGAGCGGTCAACGAAAGGCGCGGGATGTTCTGCGCCATGGCTCTGAATTGGACACCCAGCCCAACCAACCGGCATGGGCATGAGAGCTGATTTCACTCAATTTCGATCCGCAGACCTGTTGGAACGCATGCTTTCGACAAACGCGTCATTGGTTTCACTTGTTAGTACACCACTTTTCGAATTGGCCTGGAATCCTTGTATTTGGCGTTATTACTTCCACTGGGCGGGATTGGTGTAAACACCTGATTTCATGGGGGAAATTAGCTAACACCAATATGCGCCTCATCACCATGAATTTCCAGGGAACAATGCTAGATTTTCAAAGGAATCAAATGGGGATTTGAGCAGAGGGCAGCGACGTTGCTCTTTAAATATGGACTTTTAGGATTTTAAATGTTTTTGCAATTGGCATTTTCAATGATTTTCGGAGTGGGCGGACCATGTCCCATATCCTTAACCGAATGGCCAAATCTTTATTCTGTTATTGACTTTGTTGACTGCGTCGATGCGTCCGGAATCCCACCCAATATTGAAGAACTCTCGCTTGAAACCGCAACACAGGGAGAAACTTACGTCTTCCAACCCATCTTGAATGCCGGCCAAAATGTTCACTGGACGCTTGAATACGGCCCTGACATTGTGAAAGTACACCCTCGAACCGGGCAAATAACCTGGGAAATACCCGCGTCCCTGCCCTCGGAAAGCTACTACCTGGGTCTGCGCGCCACCAACGCTTATGGCTCGGATGTTGAGTACTGGATCGTCAAAGTGGGATCAGGAAATGTTCTTTGGGTCGGTCCCCAAAGTGACTTCGAAACCCTGGGCGAGGCCTTTAACAATATGGGTTCGGGCGATACGCTCATCATTCGCGACGGTACCTATCCTGTCTCCCTTACGGCAAATAAAAGTTATGAGAATGCGATCGTCAGGGGCAGTCAGCCACCACCAGGAACGGCTAGCAACTGGACGACCGTGATGGCGGAGAATCCTACCGGTGTGTTGCTGGACGCCAGTGATATCGGGTTCGGTGCCCAGGAAAAGGCGATTCATCTTGTGGGAACCTTCGCCCATCCCGATTTCGAAAATACCAATCCGAGCGGAATCATGCCCATTGATTATATCGCCATCAAAGGCATCGTCGCGGGCAATACCGGCCAAGCCGGAGCACCGCCCATCACGGCTTGGTATGGCGAATATCTCAAATTTGAGTTGTGTGGCGTTTATGACGCCCGGCGAACCAATACCTGCACCGATGCCAGTAATTGGACTGCCTGTAACATCGCCAATTTTTATGTGCTCCGCTCCAGAAGTGTCTTGGTAGAGCAGTGTTTTGCTTGGGGACACGGGCGCTATGCCTTCCAGTTTCGCAACTGTACCGAATCTATCATCCGTCGTTCCGTGGTTCGATTAGACGAGTACCGCGGCCACCAACCACGCGGCGGGATCATTGCATATACCTGTCGCGATATCGAGTTTCAGAACAACATCATCATCGATAGTGATTCCTCCGAGTTTTGGACCTTTTACGAGAATCACGCCAATCTGTTCGGGTTCCCGGCAACCGATGACCAGCAATATCCCGATAGGCTCGCTGTCCGGCGCTGCCTAGCCCTGAACTGCGAAACGGGATTCACATCTCAAGACTCAGGCAACGAAACGATTCTGGATGTTGAAAACTCTATCGGCTTTGACTTGACACTGAACACCTCGCCCGAGACCGGCAGGCTCACGCCCCTGATTTCCTCAGTTGGGAACAGCGCCTTTCGAAACTGTTCCTTCGGTCGAATCGGGACGGAAGGAAACCTGGCCACGTCACGAGGTTTCGCCTATACCCGCGACAGCCTGACCATGGATCAAAGTATTTTTTACAAAATGGGTTGGGGCGGCGATCAACTTCAAGACCAAGGTGCATTAATTTGGGCGGGTCCCGGAGATTCAGTGGTTGCCACAAACTGCGACATTTATGATTATATCCATCCGACTTACGGCGGCAATGGTGGCGGCGAAGAACGGGTCGACATGCCGTTGACGATCGACCCCAAGCAAAACGGCTGGCGCTATCCCCCCCGAATCGAATCGGGCTCAACTTTGTCGCAAGCGGGTCCCGGGGCAACCCAAATCGGTGCCTCCATCGAAACTTTTATCGGTGCGAGCGGCTCCTTTTTCAATGAAACGGGATTCCGTGAGGAAACGAACCGATTGTGCTGGCCCTTTCCGGCGCAGGACTTGATCCGGGCACGCATGGCGGAATACGAATATACTGGCCCAACGCGCACACTCGGTGTTCAAACTCTTTCCGGTCGGCGTGGGTACTGTGCCGATGGTCAAGACTTAACCCACTATGTGTGGGGCTACAATGGCGAACTCGTCCCTCCGATGCCAGTTTCAGTTAGCGAGAGCCTGGGTACCGTGACACTGCAGTGGAATCCCCCACCAAGTGCTTACTTGGACCAGGTCGCCGGTTATCGGATCTACGATGTTACCAGCGGTCGCACCTTGCTGGGGAGCTTGAGTGCCGGTACTTATGCCTTCACCGTCAATGGACTCCCCACCGGAACCCGCAAATTGATGGTTGTTGCCATTGACAATTCGGCAGAGGAAAGCGCCGCACTCACCATCGTTGAAGTCGATGTTCCCTAGTAGTCAATCCAAAACACGCTAAGGCCCACCTCGTTAAGTTTGAACCACGAAAACATGAATCTCTGTTTCGCCAATCAAAGGTGTGGATTTTGACTCAGGATTCATCATGATAAGAAACAATTAACGAGACCATCCCAAGGTTGACTATCAAGGTTTTCTCGTTAAAAACCTTTTAAGGGGTTCATTTCGGCATATTGAAAATAAGCTATCAATCGCCAGGTTGACATCCCTTGATACATGGGCAAGCCCTTCTCGCGAAGGCGATTGCAAAAGAACATCGGCTTACCTGCCGAAAACTAACAAGATCATAGCTAGACTCAGCCGAACGACGTCGAGATAATAATCAGGAACTCCATCGTATACTCTTTTGAGAATATTTGGTTTTTGTCATAAATATATTCAGGTGGAACAACCTTATGAAGTTATTGGTCTCAGGACTCATTTTTTGGCTATCTATTTTCGCCTTCGCACAGCAAAACCTTCTCACCCAAGACCTTGCCTCCCAACGAGGCAAACGGCTAGCCGAGATAACATATTATTTAAAATTTGAATTTGAAAAAGGCTCACCGAAATATAAAGGCGAAGCCACACTACACTTTACAGATCACAAACCCGATGAACCACTCCCCATCGATCTCTTAGTGGACACGATTTTAGCCGTTAAAATTGGGACAACGGCCATTGAAGATCACGAGTATCGTGCCAAAGAGGGCCGCCTGATTATCCCTGCCTCGCATTTGCAGAATTCCCAAAATAAAATCACCATCGAATATGAAACTGCGTTTTCCACCGATGGAAGTGGTTTTCATCGTTTTGTCGACCCGGAAGATAATTCGGAATATCACTACACGGATTTGCAACCCTACCGTGCTCACATGGTCTTCCCATGCTTCAACCAACCCGATTTGCGCGGTCGTTTCTATGTAGCCGCCCTTATGCCGAAAACCTGGACAGCCATGGCGAACGGTGGGGTTCGCAGCAATCGCTACATTAAAGACAGGCGTGAAATGCGCTTTGCACCCACCAAGGCTATTCCCACCTATTTATTTAACTTAACCATTGGTGATTACGCTGAATATACGGCGCCGAGCGGTGGCATTCCCATGCGCATCCTCTGCCGTCAAACCCAAGAACCCTACTTGGATGCCAATGCCATTTTTGACGTAACTCAAAAAGGTCTGGATTTCTTTGCGGATTATTTCGGCCAGCCCTATCCCTTTGAGAAATACGATCAAGCCTTCGTCCCTGAATACAATGCCGGCGCCATGGAGAATGTCGGCGCGGTGATTCTCAACGAATCGCTGAACCTGGGATTCCAACTACCTAAATCTTTGATTATGCTGCGTGATACGGTAATCCTTCACGAAATTGCCCATCAATGGTTTGGAAATCTGGTCAACCTCGAATGGTGGGACGGTCTTTGGCTCAACGAAAGCTTTGCTTCTTACATGGAACTCATCGGGTTGGAAGCGCTCGACTACAAAAACCCTTGGGAAGATGTTCTCGAAGGGAAAAGCAGTGTTTACACCGCTGATAGTCTCTCAACGACTCATCCCATCGTGATTCCCATCAAGGACACCAAGGCTGCGGAAGCCAACTTTGACGAAATCACCTATACGAAAGGCATGGCCGTGCTGCGCCAGCTTGATTTCTCCCTTGGCGGCACCGTTTTCCGCGATGCCTTGCGGGACTACTTTCAAAAGCACGCTTGGAAACCCACCAACATGGGCGATTTCCTCGACGCCATGAATCGCCATGCCCCCAACGATCTTACCGATTGGTCTAAATCCTGGCTCCACGACGCCGGCGTCAACAAATCGGGGCTACGCTGGAAGGCAAGGGATGGTCGCATCGTCGAGGCCGCCATGCATCAATCACCAGGGTCAGGCTCCGGTCGCTTGCGAACGCACACGACGCTGCTAGGGCTCTTCAAGGCCCACCCCGAAAAAGGCGCCGTGCTCGATCAAACAGTGCGGGTCACCTATCAAGGGGCCATCACGCCGGTTCCACAACTCATCGGGCTGCCCGCACCGGACTACATTTCACCCAACTGGGAAGAATTCGATTACGTCATTTCCGAATTGGATCCCATTTCCTTGAATTGGCTTCTGCAAAACCTGCCGGAAATTGAAGACCGCACGCTGCGTCGACAAGCATGGCAACTCCTCTGGCCATTAGTCACCTCCGGGGAATTGGGTGTCGCCAGTTATTTGGAACTCGCCCACTTAGACCTGCAGACCCATCAGGATGGCGAGGATATGCGATTAACCGCCGATAATGTGCTCGCGGTGGTTCATAACTTTTTGCCAAAAAATAAAAAATACCAGGCTTTGCGCTCCAAGTTTTTTCAATTTGCAAAACAACAACTCGATAAAGATCTAAGCGATTTCCAAGCTCGCTATCTCATGTTCATTTTGCTTCGAGAAACCGCCCACACGCGCCAAGAGCTCGACTTCCTCTTCAAGTACTTAAACGACGAAGTCAGCTTGAAAAGCTGGGCACCGGATGATGAGGATAAGCTGAGTTTGCTCGAAACGCTGATGGCGTTTAACTACCCCAAAGCCAAGAATTTATTCAAAGCGTTTGCTGAATCTTCGAAGGAACCGGATGCGAAGGTCCTTTCTTCATTGGCCAGCAACCCGCTCAAAGAAACGAAGGAACGCGCTTGGTCTTGGATTTTTGGCGATGACACCGTCTCTCTCGAGGGCAAACGCATGCTTATGGAAGATTTCTTCAAACCTGGCCAGGAGACGATGACGAAGCCTTATATCGGCAAATATTTCGTCGAACTGGAGAAAGCTTACAACAGTGGCGCCTGGCCTCTTCCCCGGGATTTGGCGAGTCAAATGTTTCCCTTCTCAGGGGGTAAAGACACCATCAAAGCTACCAAACAATTTCTGGCAAAACCGCAGGTCGCACCCGTGTTGAGGAACCTCATTCAAGTGGAGCTCGAGCGCCTGGAAATCTACGAAAACGTTCGCAGGATTAACCGCAGGCGCCCCATCTCTACTGGGCGATAATCCCGGACATCGTTTCATCCGTTCCAAACAATTCAAATCCCGCAATCGGCTGGGTCGCCATGGCTTTGACCCAGCCGGCATTCAGAGGAATGCCGTCGAACAGATCTGCCAAGATGAAGATTTGTTTGGCTTTTGGTGCCAAGGTTCTGGACACAGTTTTCAATACGGTTCCGGAATCGTTGATCATTTGAAAAGCCACCTCGGTTTCTTGGTCTGAAATATTTACCGCAGCAAAACCGTGCCACTGGGAGCTGGTGTTATCCACAAAGGGGAAACAAATTTCCGTTTTCCCTTCGGTGATGGCTTCCAAACCCGCGAGCTGTTTATTGTCCCAGGTACCGAAAATTTCATAACCCACCACACCCGGATCCGCTTCAATCTCTACCCAATCCACATTGGCAGGACTCCCGATTCCATCGAGAAACACATCGGCCAGACTGACATGCTTTTCAGAAGGCTGGAGCGTGAAGTTTTTGGTGCCAACCAATACGCCACCGGGTCCGTAACCGCGAATGATGGCGCCTTGCTGGACTTCTTCGATATTGACCAACGCAATGCCGGTCCAAAACTTTTCAATATCTCTGGCGATATGGGTGAAGTAAAAGGTATTGCCCTGGTTGACGAAGTTGGGATTGGCCGTCGGGGCCTCAACCAAGCTAAGCGCCACAATTTGGGCATCATCCCCGTTTTTACTGAAGACTTCATTGCCCGCTAAGCTATTTTTGCCTTCATCCTCGGCAAATAAACCCCACGCAACCCCTGGCGGCAGGGTTCCACCAAATTTGTCCAAGAAGTTGAAAGCATCCTGGGCATAGCTGGATTTATTGTTTAATTCTTTGGGATCATCACCTGAGAGTAAGAAGGAGTTGCTGTCCTCAGCAATACCATTCACCACGCTCGCTCTCGTTTCCCAATTCTCGATGTCGACAGCAATATGCGGGGCATATAGTTCAGAGCTGAGCTTGTTGGCTGCAGAAAAGGCATAGGACTGGGTATTGGACACATCGCTAATTTGCGAATAGCCCACCAGATCTAGCGTCGAATCGGTCCGAATCCAGGCAATTTGACCGGAAACATTGGGAAACACATCTAACACGCGATATTTGCGCACGCCACCGGCCTCAATGACCGTATCTACCTTTTCCAAAATATTGCCGGAAGCGTCATAGGCAATAAACTCCACGCTGGCATCAGAACCGTTGGGATTGACGGCACCAACAATCGTGTAATTCTCTTCGCTTTCGCTAATATCCGTGAAATAAAGTGACGGGTTTAAAACATCCAAACTCAAACTAAAGTTCACCATTCGTTTGGCTAGTCCATCCGATGGTTTGACCACCAAAAGATACGTGCCTATAGGGAGATTGAGTTGTTGAAGGGAATGAACACCTGCTTCCACATCGCGCATCCCAATGAATCTCTCATTGGTATCAAGCAACACCATCGTGGCCGGTCCATCCGTGTTGATTTTCGCAGAGAGGGTCAAACCCTCTGAAGGAATTTGGATTTCGTAATAGTGCTCCCGGTTCAGCTCCAGAGAGAAATAATCACCGGCCGACATGGCCGCAGCACTTTCCCTGCGATCATTGGAGTTAAACGCTGCCGGGTTGCTGGTCTTCACGGTTACTTGGCGCTTTTCCAAGAACTGATTGCCATCGGGAGATTGAACAAAAAGACTGATGTCGTAAACACCAGCTTCGGGAAAGGTCACCCTGCCGAGGGTGGCATTATTGGAGGTTCGGACAACCTCTTGAGTCGAAATTCTCTTGATCTCCCAATAGGGCTGCCGGTTTCCGGTTCGGGCATTGCGCAGGGACGCATCAAAAAAGACCATTCCTTCGGGCTTCACAATCACATCGGTTTTGGGGCTGATGATTTGGGGCAGGACATCG
>WURV02183208.1:0-13067 GCA_011762755.2 Epimenia babai | reverse complement strand
GACATTCCACTCCAATATAGGCATCCACAGTAGCAGACATTCCACTCCAATATAGGCATCCACAGTAGCAGACATTCCACTCCAATATAGGCATCCACAGTAGCAGACATTCTACTCCAATATAGGCATCCACAGTCGCAGACATTCTACTCCAATATAGGCATCCATGGTAGCAGACATTCTTGTTTGACATTTGTTTCCAATACCTACAATAGTTTCACTCCGATATCAGCTACCGAACTTCGGCAGCAACATTTTTACAAGCGTTCATGATCAGCCAACACAATAATGACGCTTACACTGGCTAGGTTTTTACTGAAAAGCCAATATAGGCCTACTACAGCCTTTAGAATAGAAATCAATGTGTTATAACACTTACATAACTGCCAAAGTTATTTAACTCAAATGCAACAGCTTTTATAATTGATACCATTTCAAATCGCATTTTGAAACAACCGCATTACATTTCCCTACCAGTCATTGTTAACGACTGAATAACTATGGGCCTACATTAAATTAACGACCGTATAAAGTGTAATAATTGACACGAACATTTAGCAACTGATAGCAGCTTGAGAGATGGCTAGACTATTGATCAGAGAACGTAATGATATCTTCTCTTCCTACGTGCTTGTTACACAGCACGTTTATTCTGTAAAATGGACGTTCCATTCTGGTACGTGACACACGAGCGACGAGCGTCTCGATAGCGGGTCTAGTTGCCTATAGTGATATCCGAGTACTGATCGTATGAATTTCACTTACGTTACCAATCAAATATTGTAAGTGTAGACTGAATAGTAAAGCATCCATCTGGTAACGAACACCGTTGTACGCGGACGGCATCGCAATTGATTTAATAACGATGTAAACAACATGGTCGATATTTACAAATTTTATTTATTGATGTAGTTAATTCGAATTCGAATACAGTACCATATATAAGTAAAAATTATAATATCCACTTGACTAGATTGACTAGACTAATAAAACAGTTAAATATAATTAAACATAATATACAATTAAACATAATAGAACGTTAAAACATAATAAAACAGTCAAATACTAAGCTTTACCAAAGTGATGGTAATTAACCAATACGGTTTAGAGTTTTTTCAAGTACTTTAACAACTTTGCTAACGGCTCCTTTATTTAGGGTGAAGGTGTGTCTATCGTTAGCCCAAGAACACACCTCAAGATGGTTCCCGTACATAGATGTGGCGCCACACATCTTGCAACTGCAGAGGTCCCAAGGAACGTGGAAATCCACTCTGGTGCACCACAAGTGGTGGAGGCCGCTGTTGTACCAGATACCAATGCACCTCCCCATAAAACCGGAACCGAGAAAACCATCAGCAGTCCGTCGGGAAGCCGGTTGTGGCAAGAGCCCTGTTTCCATAAACTTTTGAACAAGGGCGGAGGCTTTCTTTCAGCAAATAGCTGCCAGGAGAGATGAAGTGGATGATAATTCAGACATTTGGAACCATCGTTTAACTATACGTCCTTGTACAACATTTAGGTAATCCAAATAGCCTGCCGCAGGCCTAGTAAAGTTAACGGTGATAGCTTTTAGTCCGTACGTACAAAAGGGGAGATCTGCCGACCTGAACATTTTACCAAGAGGGAGACGCAGTGCGACCTTAAACAGTTGGACAGACAGATCCTACAAAAAGTGTTGAAGGCTACGTAGTTTGATATGTGCCGTTAATAGCGTTATATATTATAGAACATGAGAAATGGTACGATATATCACTTTAAGAACTGTGTAGTCCTTGATCAGAATGATATCACACAGTCAATAGTCGTTATCAAATCCCCAGTTACCATACAGACGTTACACGACCTTTCACCGACGACCGACAGCACAAACATCGTAAAGCAAGGAGATCAGACCTGTGTTTAATATCTCTGGGGGCATTTACTTTGGATTATACGGCTTTTTATCCGATTCGGCCAAGATAAACAGAGACATAATCGTGCTTCGTTTCATTCCATATGGGAAACAGTGGCTTTTACATGTGACCGCGTTTCGTCGTGTGACGTCAGCTAACATTTTTTCAGCTGTCACCTGTCAGTTCTAGTTTACATATTACTAATGTAAATAATGATAATAATAATAATTATTATTATTATTGTTGTTGTTGTATTTTAGTGCCTCTTCAACTAACCAGTTATCAGCGACACTACAATGGTAGTACAACATGGTATACAGAAAAAATAAATAAATAGAAGCTATAATGGTATGTGAAAAAAAAAATAAAAAGTATCATAATCAGCAGGAAGCAGTGAAACTTACAATAAATCTATTCTTTCTAGAAGATAATATAGCCTTAAAATATCAAGACACGATTAAAATAGATTTTAAAGTAGATTAATAATTAGATTAAAGTAGATTGAAATCAATAGAGAACTAAGTGATATCACCGAATGCTTTTCAGAGAAGGTAGGTTATAACAGTGGACTTGAGAGGAAAAACTCGTTATATATCGTATGTTAGACTAAAATCATCCTGAAACTACAGGCTATCACTGTGTGGTTTTTGAAAAGGTAGGTTTTGATCGTGGACTTGAAGAGAGAGAAACTTGTAATAGATCGTATTAATGGGGGAAGACTGTTGAAAAACTGATGTGCTGTGACTTAAAAGGAGCGACCCCCAATACTGTCTCTGCTGTATCTAGGCTGGGCAATGGTCACGGTTGATGATTGTCTGGTAGTGCGCCTTGGTTTATTCTTGCATATTAATTCACTTAGATATACCGGAGAAAGGATGTTGAGACATTTTAAAGTTGAAATTAAAATTTTGAATGCTATTCTATATTTAATAGGTAACCAATGTAGCATTTTTAGTGTTGGTGTTATGTGGAGGCGTCTAGGAATGTTGTATATCACTCTGGCGGCTGAATTTTGTAGTTTTTGTAATCTGGATAATTCTTTTGTGAAATATTCATTTGGATGGAATTGCACGTGTCAATCCTAGAGGTCACAAAGGAATGAATTAATGGTTTAGTTTGCTAGGGAGACAAATATTTTTAGGCTGGTTTGATGGAGATAGAAATATCCAGATTTGACAACGTTCGGAATATGATGGTGAAACGAAAGATGAGAGTCAAAAATGATGCGAAGATTTTTTCCCGATTGGGAAGGTCCTATGATATCAGAATTAAAATTCAGCGATATATTTGGTACTGGAGAGCGTGCATAAGGTGAACTGATACAAATCATTTGAGTTTTTTTGTATTTAATTTTAGTTTACCGTCATCCACTGTAGAATATCATTGAGACAAGATTCGATTTTGGGAACTGCCTCAAAGAGATTGGCTGGACGATTAGTATCAACTGGGGAAAAGAGCTGAGTGTCATCTGCATGAAGGTGGCACTCAAGTCTAGGACGGGTTATGATGCTGTATAGTGAATAGAAGAGGGTCTAGTACACTCCCCTGGGGCACACCACAAGAGAGGGGCCTTACCGTTGTACGGCCTGCATCGTTTCCTTGAAAATCTGCGGTCAATCTCCTCTGTTGAGAATTTTTTGGATAAATTTAGGTATTTGGAGTAATTGGAATAAGGAATAATAAGTAGGTCATATTTTATCATATGCATGGAAAATATCACGCAAACGCATTGTAATCAGTTAACGATATATCAGATGACACTGATCACGTATATAATGTTTTATACACAGTAATGATTACAAGCGAGAAACGTGTTTGACAGACCTTTCTGCTCTAAATGAAGAGAAACTAATTATTGTGATTATATCAGAGCGTTAGCCCGTATATTGTTGTAGAATCTAACTAACATGTTTAAATTGAAAAATTACACAAGAGTCTAAAGAAAAGCGGACCATGATCGATCCTTGTTACAGACAGAATCACCCAACGCACGGGGACCCGTGTGCTGTCTGAGCGCCCTGTCAGTTTACAAGAAGAATTGCTTGAAATCATTGATAGAGTAGAATAGAGCCGTCAAGACTATATGATGCCACGTTGTATTACGTGCATGATAAATTAATATAGACTCAAATTGTATAGATGAAACATTTCGAGGACGGAGACTTCGCACTAGCAGCGAAGGTCAATGAGTAAATACATCAATAACTTGACACTGGTATGCGAAACAGTGTTGCGAGGGTAATTAATTAGTGGTTCCCTTCGTGGCATATGTAATATAAAATGCAATATCATCGGCCGATGTCGAGAGGGACGAAACGTCACGGTAAGGTGGCTGGCTGACTTGTGTAGCTAATAACAAATTTACCACGTGTTGGGAACTTCTGTCGTTACGACAATGACTTTGTATGTTAGGATGAAGATCACTATCTGATAATGCGAGGTTTGACACACACATGCGACTCCCGTTTCAAACCATTTACTCCTTACGAAAATTTCATCACGAAATCGCTGTCAATAATGGTTTTGTTGACATTTTCATTTGCTCCCTATTCACTAAAAGGTTTTCACTACAAACTCACGTCGCTCTGTACCTTTTACGCTATGATACAAATAACGTTAGGTTCCTGCCACTTTTTTCGTTTGCTGATAGTAACAAAGTACGACAGGGCATTCTAACAACAATGCAACAAAATCTGAAAAATCGAATATAGTCTAAATGAAACGTATTGCTCCTTTGCGACGTTTGGTTTACTTCTTGTCACCCGCCAAGTTTAGCTGCTAAAGAGGTCCAGTAGAAATAAGTGCTGAATGTATGTAAACCTAAAACGTCCACTGACCAGTGATCACCCACCATCTTATAACTTTCACTCTGTGTTTTCTTCCCGTCTTCTTTGTGTTTGATTGTCGTTACTGTATTTGGGACGAGTATTTAATTGAGTCTTACCTCTATCCGCTCATAGCACCCTACGAAGTATACCTGATGTACCAAAGCAAGCGTAGATCCATATCAGCTAGTCTAAAAACTAATAGCTTTGGATTTCTAGTATTTTTTTTAAGAGATATGAGCAATTCTTTGGGAAGTAGTTCATAGTTCAAGCAAACTGGATGTATGGGAGAAAAGGCCATCGCTGTGGTCACCAAATGCCATATAATAACAAGAGCAATTCATTGTTCATAATTTTAGTGATTTTAGATTGTGTCTTACAATATACAGTAGTAATAATTTACCTCCATTCAACATTAAAATATTCGTAGTATTCATATTCTATAAGAAGTAGTCATATAAATTTTTGAAGGCCACCCTGTCGCTGGGAGTATCATCAGACGCCACAGACGTATAATTTGATAATGAATTTTATATGTTTTGTTACCTCGATAAAAGAATCGTTTAGATTCATGACCGCAGTGTGCGATCCCTGTTATAGTTGTTGAATAAATAAATGTATTAATAAATAAATGAAAAACATTCCGATAATGTCTAGTGATTCGAATGTGTCACCGTGTCATCCTGGAAAGTTCGTTTTCTCTCGTTACGTGAGATAAAAGCGCCAGATCAAAACGATTTCAATTTTGCAACAACATGCTGTCCATTAACGCGCGTGATTACATGAACATTGCGAATATCAACGTATTGATTAAGAGACGAGTACTTAGTTGACGATAGCGGGGAGGGAGCGAGCTACTCAAATGGCGGCGTCTTAAACTTCCAAAAGACAACGATGTTACAGGGAAAAGCCCCCTAGTAACAAAAATGCATGGACTGCACAGACCGCACCCCGTGTAACCTCCTCCGTAGATAGGCAACACTCGCATTGGCTGTAACAAGAAATTAAAACGAAATAAGTCGATGACGTGGTTTGTTATACGATATTGACAACCTACCCGCACACATGGGCTGATGACAGATTGAATTATCCCACGATCTATTCACGAGGTCACTCGGTTCCTTCTTCTCGATGAATGTAATTCTACATTAGTTTTATCCTCCAAGTACGCTATGTTGACAAACTTCGAAGAAAGAAAGCTTCCCTGTTGGATGGATATAGGTTTCTTTGGTAACATAACCAAGTTGCAGTATGTACTGAAAGATGTCATACCGATGTCAACTCTCATTTGAAAAGTTCCATTGGCCTTGAAGGCTTTTTTCTGAAACACTCTTACGTCGTGTGACTTACCATATTTCTGTCGTACATGGCTTCCGATTGTTCAGAATCTCCATTTATGGACATCCGAGTCGTACCCCTCACAGGGTTTGGCAACAAAATAAGCCTTGATTACGTGTATTTCTTCCATTCAATTTCTTCTCGGTCGTCGAATAATTTTGATAACACATCAATTGCCTGGTTGAATCGTCTATGATGCTGCGATTAGAATGATGATTTCAGCGTCATGAATCTGCGAGACGCTCTCAGTGCGGTACAGCTATCGACCGAGCCCTACCGCACGGGGACACGCACTGCGGCGAGCTTTGCCAAGAACATCGTCCAAAAATTAATTTGTTTTTCTGACACGCGGAGGAATCGGGAATGTACACGGCGAACGAAAGTTTGCTTCGGATTTTGGGACTCCAGAGATTTGCGTAATTACGGTAGCAATATGTCGTAGACGATTTATTAAATGATCCAGATAATTGCCACTTGGTTACTTTGGTTACTCTCGCATAAAAATATACGAATTGTTAACGCGCCAAGCAATTCGCTATTTAAAAATGGAGGTCGAACTCCAGTTAACATCGTTAAGATTAGTGAATCGTGGAGATTCGTTTAGTTTGTTGTCTTCTGTGTTTTAAAGTATCCCCGTGGTTATGTAAAATAGAACAAAAACGGGAAACATACAAATAAAATCGTTACTTTGACTATATCTCTCCCTTCCATTTTCGGTAATGAGGAAGGTCGAATGTACGATATTTGCTTTTGAAACGAGGACGTCCACTAGAAAGCAATAATCAAAAGGTATTTTCGAGTCTTTGGTCATTTGTGACGTCTCTGAGAGATATGTACTAGCCAATTAACACAATACAGTGGGTCACTTTTAACCGCTAACGATGAAACGAGGGCGGCCCCAAACTAGAATATCAGTGAAGACACTTGGCCGTGTTGCGGGAGACGTAGCGAACCAAATGAATGGCGACATTGGGAATCCCCCAGTCAATTCGATCTGTATAACGCAAGCAGTTTATATTCCGCGAGGGTCATGGATTTATATAAACCACAACATACTGTTATTAAATTTACAATTCAACAATCATCTTCAATAATTCATTTTTTATCAAATGTAGAATTCTCGTGCAATGGCCATGAAAATAACATGACATCTTTCGGTTTCACACATAAAAACGATTTTCTGTATTAGAAATTAAAAATTTAATTAAGTAAATAGAACAACATTTGAAATGTTTCCTCCATTTAAGTTATATTGAAAGGACATGTAAACAGAGTTAATCCCCTTCCCGACCTCCATTACCTGGAGTTAAACATACGAAGTCATGAGGAACCATGTAAGCTTCTGGAAAAAAGTTATATTTTACATTTTTATCCACAATCGATATGCGCTTTACTCCTAAAACAATAAGAAATGCTATCGGTGTGGATATTTCTTTAATTAATCTGTATACTCAAATGTAGAGTTAACAAAGACCCGCACTCGACCTTGAACTTGCAGCAGTCAACTTTTATCGCGAGCACGATGTTGAGATATAAGAGAGGCCATACCGTGCTTGGTAAACCGAAAACGCAATGTGGCTACGATATCTCGACGACTCTATAATATTGAGTTCGCACTATGGTACTGATGCTGATAACATAACATTAGTTTCAAAATACCCCGTCGTCCAATCGCCCGCGGTCATAGTTAAATACGACAATGCCGAGATGCTGAGAATGTGGATATAACGGCTGACATCACGGAAAGGCGTGTCCCATTACAAATTGGTTATTGATTTATATTAGAACATTCTATTACCATCGCGGATTCATTCCTGTCGTTGAATGTGGCCTCTAGTATACCAAATGGGATACCCATGGGTAGAATGGCATCTAAAATGTTATACTTATTGGTATTCTAAGTGGTAGGGTGGCCTCGAGTAATGTTTTATGAATTATAGAATGTGTGATAGGCTGGCCTTTAACAATGTTATACTGAATGGCATACTGAATGGTGGGGTGGCATCTAATAATGTTATACCCAATGGTATACTGAGTTCTGAGTGTTAACAGGAATTAACATCGTCGGCCGGGCAAATACGCCCTAAAGGCGGGCGAGGCGTGTAACCGCAGTCACTAACCGCAGTCACTAACCGCAGTCACTAACCGCAGTCACTAACCGCAGTCACTAACCGCAGTCACTAACCCCAGTCACTAACCGCAGTCACTAACCGCAGTCACTAACCGCAGTCACTAGCCGCAGTCACTAACCGCAGTCGCGCGCCACTCCGATAAAACAAAGTCTAGCTAGTATAAGCATTTGTATAACGGTATTATATCTACATTACCGCTTGTCGCTAAAGGTTCGACTAACGCGCGGCCGGCTGATCCGCTAGCATTAACCCGGCCATAAAGATAAGTGGGAGTTATCGAATTATTTACATGGACGAGCATAATATCTTCGTGACAAGCAGCACCTGAAGGTAATTGGAATAATAAATAATAAATTGCCAATTTCGATTACGGTTTTATAATAAAAATAACATTCATCATACAGGAGCTTTAGTCGGAGCGAGCAAGATAATTTCGCTACCCAATTATTATTAGCTATACCTTATTTTCTTCTTCTTTGTTTACTACTTTCTTTTCTTTGTTCCTTCCATCTCCCTTTCTCTCCCCTCTCTTCCCCCCACCCTCCCTTTCTCCCTCTCCCTCTCTCTTTCCCTCCCTCCCTCTCCCTCTCTCTCCCTCCCCTCTCCTGAATGCTCTCCCCCCTCTTCTCCCTCTCTCTATTTCTCCCTTTCTCTTTTCTCTCTCTCCCTCTCTGTCCCTCTCCCCTCTCTCTCCCCTTTCTCGCATTTTCTCTCTCTCTCCCTCTCTGTCCCTCTCTCTCTCCCCCTCTCCCCCCCCCTCTCTCAGGCGTGCTTCCTCACTCGCACTCTCCCACCCTCTCTCTCTTCCTCTCTCCGGCCCCCTCTCTTCCCCCTTCCTCTCTCCCTAACACCTTCCCCCTCCATTTCATCTCCTCACTACATCCTCCCCTTCCCCTCGTCATTCCTACACCACTGTCTGTTCCATCCTCTTTATTTGCCTTCTTCACATTATCTTAATAATAAGAGCCATCCAAAGCGTCCATTAGTCGATTGCCTTGGCATGATACACATAAAGGTTTTAACGTCTCAATTGTAATTGTACCTCAAACTAATTTACTTCATCATGACTTACAAACATTAGCTAATTGCATTTTTAGCATTTGCGCAAGATTGATCCATCGTCAAACTATTTCACCACGTCGTCAACATTCGACCTTGTAGAACACTATCCAATAACGTGTCGCGCGTATCGCACGTGTCGCGCGTGTCGCACGTGTACACGAGGTCGCGACGCGTCAAACGGTGTCACATGATTGATAACGGGAATGATAAGATGTCGAGAGGGAAGCCACCCTCTTTGAACAGTTGAGATAGCGGTTGATCTGTGATTGCTCACCTTATGATCTATAACCTTATAGTCGAGTCTACAATCAACTTAGGACACATAAAATGTGTATCCGGTAAAACAGGATCGTGTTTCTGATTTACTGATTTCATTTTAATATGAGATCGAAGGACACAACACCTTTTAAGACTAACTATAATTTATTTCACAAGCTTTCGAATATAAATATTCTTTATCAAGTGATCCCCACATATTTTAATATCAATATGCCCACAAATCGATACCGCGAGAAGAGATTTTATCATCAATAATAGAATAGTATATTATATAATGACATCGAGGACGCTGCACGGCTCGGTGTCTGATGACGGGAAGCATTATGCCTCGGTGTCTGATAATAAGACGTTGTATGCTTCAGGGTGTACTAATAAAGCCCTGTCGGTCTCGGCGTCCAGTAATGAGACGCCGTCGGCCTCGATGTCTCTAAAGTAAACGCTGTAACGCTGTATAGGTCGGTGTATTATAATAAGACTCCTCATCGAATCCACCAGACAGTGGTTTTCTGACATGACTTCCAATGCACCACATATATTTTACGCCAAGACGCACTTACTCGAAACCTTATACATATCACCAAACTATCTTCGATACGCTGCATGTGTGCCTAGCATTGCATTCAGACTTCCGCCAACAATTAAAACCCAGCACGCTCGAATTCCGGCATCTCTCCGGGTAAAGGGCATGCGATCGTTAGTGGACTGATTAACGACTTCATGCAAGTCGCTCCTCCAGTCTCCACGTCCCGATCGATTCGAGGAATTACTTTTATTACATATGCTTAGTTCAGACTAGCGCGCTAGGGTGCCGTGAACGCCGCCTCTTTGTTTCCTGGTACGGCGCGACGGTAAGCCGCTTATAGCGTGGTGGAGGCATAAAAATATTGAGTCTACGGAAAAATACATAGCATACGAGTAGGCTATATCATGGTATAACAAACTGCGACTTTAAAATGACGAGGTTATTCGCAAGCGTTTTGTCCACATTAATTTTGAAATCCAAATGTATTACGGCGACAGTTTCTCTAAAAATCCATAAATAGCGAAGTGGTATATTTCCTAAATACGTGTGGTTATCAAAAAATCGCTCAATATGTCAGAACTTAACAGTGTTGACAAAATACTATTTGTCTTTCATTTTGTAATTGATCTAAAGGGCACTGTGTTGTATTTTTCCTACCCGCTGCCATTAGAGTGTCTGTAGTTATTCGTCAATCTAAAATTGGTCCCCAGAAAAAAATACACTAAGCCCTGGACGTTAGGGTCATAGCGGTTGTGAGAGGTTACGACGAAAACATCTCGTCGATAACACACCAATCGGTGCAGTGTCTGTTCGTCACGTGGTTATGTCGATAACACACCAATCGGTGCAGTGTCTGTGCGTCACGTGTGCGTCACGTGGTTACGTCGAGAGCGCACCAATCGGGCCACGTTGTAATTGTAAGATGGCGAACTGTGCATCATTATGTGACGATATTACGCATATAACGAAATATAATAACAAGAGGCCAAAAAGGCCTCAAGACTCTCAGCTGACGAACGGGGGGGGGGGTCAACAAGAAGAACAATAAACACAGAAAGAAGCACCTAAGAAGTGTGGGTATAAATGAAAACTTGAGAAAAACGACTGTCGCAAAAAAAACAAAGCTCCAAACACTTGGATATTAAAACAAGAGGCCAAACGGGCCTTAAAACACTAATTCGGATATTAAAACAAGAGGCCAAACGGGCCTTAAAACACTAATTCGGATATTAAAACAATAGGTGAAACAGGTCTCAAAACACTCATTTATATATTTAAAAAAAGCCCAAACATGCCACACAATACTTATTCTGATATTAAAACAAAAGGCTATCCAGGCTTCAAAAACATTCATGCAGATATAAAAAAGGTTAAAGAAAAGAGGACTCCAAACATTCGTATATTAAGACAGGAGGTTAAACAGTCCTCAAAACACTCATTTGGAGACCTGAGAAACACTCCTGGAACATTAAAACATTTAGAAATAGAACTGAATGGTGCGGCATATAAAAAAATAAGAAATTTATTAAATATTAAATTAGATTAAATAAACTAACAGTCAATCAGTGTATTAAAATGACGTCATCGACATCCTAAATTAAAAAATATAGATGAAAATCTCACAACAGTTTTTATCGCAGCTTTTATTTGTTATTTTTGGATAAAGAATAGTAGCTAGACTGTCAGCTGTGACTTAAGATGTTGATTCTGGGATATACATGAAATCTGAGCATGACGTAAAGCTAAAGCAATTTTATGAAAACTTTGTCTGAAAGAAATTAATTCGCATAATATTTATTCCATACAATTCTACAAAGTGAATAATAGCGTGTCAATAATAGTTGTATAATTAAAATCATTATCGCTAACAGCATGATCATTTCATAGTGGAGTTTCAATGATTAGTTAACACCAATGCTCATCGTCATGAGCAAACATATACAGTGGGTCCCACTTAATATCATACCGGATAATAGAATATCCCGCTTATAGGTATGAAGTCAATTATACAATTTCAGCAGCTGGATCAACACGATGGACTAATTTTAGTTACAATTACAATTTAAGTACAAATCCTAAATGGTATCGAGAAAGGTCACTTAGTGAATGTGTCCAGTTTTAGCATGAAGATTCTTGACTGGGAGAATAACTCATTCAATTTTGCGTGGTTATAATAGAGCAACAAGTATACTACTACATTTGAAAGTAAAATTACAAACATCGACCGAAATTACCTCCCCTTTACGTGATGATGATATGCTGAACACATCTAAATTTGAGACCAACCCTATGAGAATATCTACCAAATAACAAAGCTCTGCGTCGAGTGGCATTCGGGAAGAAGATTTTTAGAGTAAAAACATCACCAGAAATTACTTTCCCTTGATCCGATGATGATATGCTGAACAAATCTAAAAGAGGCCAAACCCCAGGAGAATATCTGCCAAATAACTGCAAAGCTCTACGATAAATGGTTTTTGGGAAAAGGGTTTTTAAATAATATGTTAATATCGGACGGACGGATGAACGACACGGGAAGCCCGATCAGAAAAGCTCACCGAGCATAAGCTCCGGTGAGCTAACAATAGAGTGTGCAAATAATCGCAAGAACTAATTAGGCCGTCGAGACCGGCGAAAAATAGGTCATAAACAGACGGATAGAAAATATGGATGATATCGAATACGTGATAGATCACTGATGTAGAGGGCAGCAGATCTTAATCAAATTGAAACGTTTGAATTAGCTCAATAACTACTGGCTACATAATATAACACCACAATATCGCGTCCACTACCAGACTAAGTCGATTTGTTATTGTAGACAGTATATGCAACTTAATCGTTTTGTCGGTCTACAGAGTCGTAACAGGGCAATGTACGTGCGACTGACATTTAATTATGAAGTAGTAAGAAAAGCTCGCCTTTACCTTTTTTAGTGCTAGGGAGAGTTTGCTTTCGTGCTGACTCCCCAGATAGGAGGTTCAATGAAAACACAGCTCTTCAAGCGGGAAAGCTC
>WURV02183198.1:0-13069 GCA_011762755.2 Epimenia babai | reverse complement strand
ACACAGCGAGGCCCATGTCGGCAGTCTGATCGGCAACGGCGCCCGCGTGCTCGTCCAGAAGGCGATCGTGCCGGACACCGATGACGCGACGGCCGAGCGCATGTTCCCCGAATTCATCCGCGAATACACCGCCGTGTGCACGCGGGCGACGCAGCCGTACCCGGGCATCCCTGCGATGCTTGATGCGGTGGCCGAGTGGGCGGACGTGCCGAAGGCGATCGTGACGAACAAGCCCGAGGCGATCACCCGCATGCTGCTGGATGCGCGCGAACTGGCCCACCACTTCGCGATCGTGATCGGCGGCGACACGCTGCCTACGCGCAAGCCGGACCCGGCCGGCGTCCACACCGTCTGCCGCGAGTTCGGCGTGGACCCGGCCACTGTGATGCTCGTCGGCGATAGCCCGGTGGACGCGAATACCGCCATGGCGGCACCGTGCCGGATGGCGCTCTGCTACTGGGGCTTCTCGGCGGCCGACGAACTGGACACCTGCGACGCCGAACTGCGAGTCCGGAGCGCGCCGGAGTTGCAAGCCGCATTGCTTGCCCTCTGATCGGCCACCAGACGTGCCGCCGCTGGATCAGGCGAGAACGTCCACGCCCATGTCGTCGAGGATCGAGGCGAGCCGGATCAACGGCAGGCCGATGATGGCGGTGCCGTCCTCGCCGCGAACCGACTCGAACAACGCGGCACCGAGCGACTCGAACTTGTAGGAGCCGGCACAGTCCAGCGGTTGGTCGAGTTCCACGTAGCGCTCGATCTGCGCTTTCGTCAGCTTGCGCATCGTGATCTCGTGCACGTCCAGGTGTTGCTCGGTGCGGCCCGTCGCGCCGTCGTGGACGACCATCGCGGTCAACAGGCGGTGCGTCTTACCGCTGAGTGTGCGCAACTGCTCCACGGCGGCCTTCACGGTGCCGGGCTTGCTGAAGATCTCCTCGCCCAGCACCGGCATCTGGTCGGACGCGATGACAATCGCCTTTGACCGGTTGCGAGCGACCACGCCAGCCTTGGTCAGAGCCAGGTGCATCACCAGGTCATCCGGCAGCCACCCCTCCTCCTTGATCTTCTCCTCGTCTACATGCGGATTCGCGACCGAGAACTCGATCTGCAATCGTTCCAGCAACTGCCGGCGATACGGCGACTGCGAGGCCAGTACCACCTCCCGATCCAGCGGCCGCAACGCTGGCGAACCGGCAGCCGGAGATGCCGACACCGCAGCGGTCGTTGATCCGAGCGCCTTCTTCGTCGTCGATTTCTTCTTCGGTGCCGGCGTCGGCGCTCCGCTGCGGACCAGCACGTTGGCTGCCGGATCTGCCGGGTCTTCGCCAAGGTCCGCCGGCAACAGCTTCTTGCCCCGAAGCAGGTCAATCGCTTCGCGCGCCAGTTCGTCGGCCAGTTCGTTCTCGGTGTGGCCGGCGTGGCCTTTCACCCAGTGCCAGTTCACCGCATGCCGGTTGCGCGCCCGATCCAGCCGGCGCCACAGTTCGGCGTTCTTTACCGGCTTCTTCTCGGCGTTGACCCAGCCCTTCTTCTTCCAGCCATGGATCCACTGCGTGATGCCGTCGTGGACGTAGCGGCTGTCGGTGTACACGTCGACGTCGCAGGCTTCCTTGAGCGACTCCAGCGCGACGATCACCGCCATCAGTTCCATCTGGTTGTTGGTGGTCGCCGGGTGCGCCCCCGAGCGCGACCCTTCCGCGCGCCCGTGGCGGAGTATCGCCGCGAAGCCACCAGGACCGGGATTGCCCGAGCAGGCCCCGTCAGTGTAGACCGTCACGGCTTTCCGCGACCCGGCGTCAGACCCGGAGTCTTTCGCAGCGGTCGCCTTCTTGCTGGCGGGCTTCTTGCGTGCCACAGCGCGCCTGCCTCTACCTCCCCGGTTGTGTGCGGCGGAGCATATCAACGCCATGATGCAGTTCCTGAAGGATTTTGCGCGCGAACTGATCGTATCCGGCGTGCTGATCAGCATCCTGCTGGCCATCCGCTACACGCTGGTGCGGCGATTCCTCACCCAGGAACAGCTGGCGGGCGAGGTTCGGCGACGCCTGATCGTCAACACCCGGAACCTGACGCTGCTGGTTCTCGTGCTGGCGTTGATCGTGATCTGGGGGCGTGAACTCCAGACCATTGCGCTGTCGCTGTTCGCCATAGCCGCCGCCCTGGTGCTGGCCACGAAGGAACTGATCATGTGCATCAGCGGCGCGTTCGCCCGCTCCGGCATGTTCTCGGTCGGCGATCGCATCCTGATCGGCGACGACCGCGGCGACGTGATCGACAAGAGCCTGCTCACCACGCGCCTGCTGGAGATCGGCCCCGGGCAGGCCGCGCATCAGTACACCGGTCGCGTACTGGTGGTGCCGAACTCCCGGCTGTTCACCGAAACCGTGGTCAACGAAACCGCGCTCGGCGACTATCTCACGCACGTGATCTGCATTCCGTTGAAGACCACCGATGACTGGAAATCAGCCCGCGGCATCCTGCTCCGCGCGGGAATCGAAGCATGTGCAGACTATGTGAAGAGAGCCGACCAGTGGCTGCGTCGCCTGGAAACCGAGGCCGGGTACTACACCCCATCGGCCGAACCCCGGGTGAGCGTCTCGATGCCCGAACCGGAACGGATTGACCTGCTGCTGCGACTGCCGGTCCCCAAGGGGCGCAAGCACCGGATCGAGCAGAAGGTGCTGAATCTGTTCCTCGACCGCTTCCCGCTCAAGCCGGATGAAGATGGCACGAACCCGCGAGTGAGCGCCAAGACCTCGTTCCGCGTCAAGCCGGACGCATCCTCCCGGACGGAGGCAGCAAAGCCAGACATGGCGAAGCCGGACGTGGCAAAGCCTGACGCCGCGCCTGCCGAGAGCCCGAAACCCGCCAGCTGATCGAATGGCCACAACCCGCGTTCATATCCTCGCCGACATCTACACACCCGATCTGTGGATGCCGGTCTGGTTTGCCAGGCCCTGGCTGCGCGAGCGCGAGATCTCGGTGCGGTTCTTTTACCGGGCGACGGACCCGCGGCTATTCGACTGCGACGTGGTGATCATCCACGATGTCGTTCGCCTGGTGCCCGGCGGCAGGACGACCATGCCGATGGGCGTGGATCACAACCGGATGCTGGAATTCCTGCAGCAGGAGCCCGCGGCCAGCGCCCGCATTCTGTGGCTGGACCGCAACGATGGCACCCACACCGATTTCCAGGTGCTGCCGCACGTCACGCTGTACCTGAAAAACCAGTACCACCGCGACCTCGACCGCTACCGGCAGATCACCGGCACCGGGAGCCGGTTCGTCGATGAGTTGTGGCCGCAGATGGACAAGGTCGGCGATCCGCCGCTGCGCGAGCGTGCCCCGCTTCCGGTGGATCAGGAACGAAAGCTGCGCCTGTCGTGGAACCTGTCGATGATGACCGGCTTCTACTCGCCGAACTATCGCCTGGTGCCGTGGCTCCAGCGGCTGAAGCTCCCGAAACACCTGGTGGACGGATCGTTCACGTTCTTCCTCCGCGACCTGCTGAAGGTGAACACCGAACTGATGCGCGGCGCGATTCACCGGCAGCGGTTCGTTGATCCCGCGCGGTCGCGTCGCTGGAAAATCATCGGGCTGTTCAGCACAAAGCGCGACCCCGACCTGATGTGGCAGCGCCGGCGGGCCAACGAGATTCTCGGTGGTCTTGACGATGCCGACATCCTCGCCAACCGCTACGTCAAGCCGTGGGCGTATCTGCGCGCCACGGGCAATGCAAAGCTGGTGCTGAGTTGCTTCGGCGTGGGTGAATCCTGCTACCGCGAGTTCGAAGGCATGATCGGCGGTGCGGCGGTCCTGATGCCCGACATGTCGCACCTGCGAACCTGGCCCGATGTGTACCGGCCCGGCGAGACCTACTACCCGCTGCAGTGGGACCTGTCCGACCTGGTCGAAACGATGGACGACTACCTCGCCAACGACGACAAACGCGTCGACCTTGCCCGCGGTGGTCACGACATGATGCGTCACCTGTGGTCGGCCGACGGGATTGGGGAGTTCGCCGATCACCTTGCCGGCATCGTGCGCGACGGCCTGGCTGCCCCCCTGCGCTGATTCCCACCGGTTCGATCTGCTACAGTCGTCGGGCTGATGGTGCCCGTGGAGACCGCCATGGCAACGGACCAGCCGAGTTCTCACTTCCGCCACGCACTGGATCTTGCTGGACGTGGCGAGACGATCGCCGCCGAACGCAGCATGACCGCGGCGGTGGAAGCGGCGCGTGAACGCGCGGGGGAACGAAGTGCCGACCATTCGTTTGCCGAATACGAACTGGCCAGTCTGTTCCTGTTCCTCGGCCAACACGCACTTGCGGTAGACGCCATGCGCCGCGCGTGTCAGATCCGCCTGGATGGCAGTCGCGACGCTGTGAAGGACCGGCTGACCTACCGGATGAACCTCGGCGAGATGCTGCTGGAAGCCGGGCAGGCTGCCGAAGCGGAAGAGGTGCTGCGCGAGTCGCTGGACGAACGCAGCGAGTTCTACGGCGCGGATCACCCCGGCGTCGCGTACGGGTTGAACGCGCTGGCCGGCATGCTGCTGCGCGAGGGTCGTCCGGGCCCCGCGCGAGAGTTCGCTGCCGAAGCGGTATCCATCCTGGTCGCTCACAACCACAAGGAGTTGCCGGCCAATCTCGCTCTGTTTGCGGCCACCACGAAGGCAGACGATCCCTCGGCGCCGGCATTTGCTCAGCTGGCGGACATGCCCGATGACCGGGTGGCCGCGGTGATGGACGCCGTGATCGCCCGGCTGAATCGCGACGATCCGGCCGTTGGCCTCGCCGTACTGGATGAGTTGGTGCCGCTGGCTGACCAACGTTTCGGCCCGAATGCCGACCCGACGCTGAATCTGATCACGGCCGAATCCAACCTCGCGCGCGGCACCGATGACCACGAACGTCGGGAGCGCGCACTGCGCCGGCTGGTAGACGCCTACGACGCGATTGTGGAGGACGAGATGGCCGTGCGAGCGCTGCTGGGGCTCGGCCTCGCACAGTCTGACGCGGGCCGCAACGAGCACGCACTGGCGACATATCGCGACGCGGTGAATCGTTCACGCGACATCGACGACGTGTGGCTCGAATCGCTGGTGCTGCGTAATCTCGGCCTGCTGCAGTCAGAGATGGGACTGACACGCGAAGCCGAGGACAGCCTTCGTAACGCTCTCGGCGCCGCGCGCATGAGTTCCGACGACGACATGACCGGGCGCGCGGAAGTCGCGCTGGGGATCTTCCTGCAGCACAACGGCAACCAGCGGGATGCCGAGCAGTTCCTGCGGTCGTCAATCGACCGTCTGGACCCGGGGCATGCAGACGCGCTCTGTGCTCGCAGCCACCTGGATGCAATCGGGCGCGACGATGGCTGCGGCTGCGGCGACATGGAAGGTGCGATCTGCAACGCATTCCGTGACTTCGTTCTCGCCCGCATTCCCGACGGGTTGATCGAATCTCTGGAGGTCGGCATGGCCGACGATGGCCAGTTCGATATCAGCGTCTGCATGTCGCGTGAGCCGTCAGCCGACGAAGGCGAGTTGTTGCAGCACGTCATCGACCACGCCATTCACCAGTTTCGCCAGGGCCTTCAAGACCCCTGGTAGCCGCCCCGACATCCCGACACGCGATGCCGGCCGGAAACGGGGCGAGCCCCGCTGCGGGATGGCAGGCGGGGCTCGCGTGGTTCCGGGTGCGGTGGCTACTCGACGTCTTCGTCGGGTTCGGGTTCCAGCAGGTGACTCCTGGTGAACATGTCGGTCGTGTCGTCGGGCCGCGGGGGATCGGGAATGGACTGGCGGATGTCTTCGCCGGGACGCCCGCAGCCGCTTCACATGAACGATGGGACGGTCTTGCTCCGGGTCCGGCGCCGCTTCGTGTGCGCCGAGACCTGGGGCATGTACATGTTTCGCTGCGTTTCTTCCTGCGGCGGCGTGGTGATGATGCGCGGTTCGTCGGCTGCCAACTCGCGCTCGGCCTCGCGGGAGAGCAACGGGTTGGTTGACGTGCCAGCAGCCGGACGCGCCGGCATGCCGGTGTCGGCGAGCGCGTCCGGGGCCATCTCTTCGACCTCGGCTTCGAGTTCCGTCTTGAGGAACTTGACGATGTCCTGCGTCGCCGAGATGTCGTTGGCGCGCGACCCGACTGGCGCGGAACCGGGAGTGGTCACCGAGCCGTGCGCCGTGAATCCTGCATCCCCGGGGCCGCTGGTCATGTTGTCCGGCGTTGGCGGCAGCATCACGTCCCCACCACCCGCGCCCGGCGGTGGCGGAGGAGGTGGCGGCGGCGCGTCGTTCCCCGAGCGGCGAGGCGTGGGCGACGATGGCGCCTGCATGGTCAGCCCGTCTTCCCCCCGACCAGATGGCATCGGGCGCTCGTTGGGCACCGTGGCCATGCTGTCGGTCTGGTGCGGTTGGCCGGGCGGCGGGGGCGGAGGGTTGTCCGGGCCACCCAGCGGCAGCGGCGTCTGCAACTCGTACGTCTGCTCGTCGAGTGGCTGCGCATCCGGCACACTGCCGCTCTCGTCATCGACGCCAACCGGCGCAATATCGGGTGGCAACAGACGCCCGCTCTCGCTCACCGAACTGAGCAACTCGGCGGATTCGATCGGGTCGCCGCCGTCGTCAGCATCGGCGTCGTCGGACCCGTCGTCACCATCCCCATCGCGATGGCGAACCGACGGGTCGAACTCCCAGCCGGGCGCCTCGTCTTTCTCCTTCTGCGGGAACGGTAGCAACAACGCCGGTAGCGCAATCGCCACCCACCACGGCGACCAGCCGCCACCGCTGTGCGTGATCCACAACTCGGCCCCGATGACCACGGCGGCGCTCAGCGTGATCAGCATCTGTGCCGACGGCCGGTCGGGGATGAAGCAGAGCACGAAGCAGAGAATCACCATCGCAATGACGAGTTCCATCCGCGCCGGCTCGTACCCGGCCGCGCGATAGGCCCACCAGTTGTCGCCGTTGGTCGCGTCCAACGGCGCGCCTGGCAGCAACTGCCGGTTGACCGTGTCGTGAACGAAGTTCGATAGGGGTGTGCTCACATCGGTGCCCTGCGCCTGCGCTTCCGGCGCAAGCAGCCCACGATCGGCCGTGTAGGCGACGATGAAGATCACGAAGGCGAACACCACGGCCGTGTAGATCATCACGAACTCGGACCAGCGATGGGTGACGGTACCGCTATAGAGCATCGTGCTGACACCGGCCGCGAGCCCGACGATGAACATCGTGTAGCCGATGAGGTCCCACCCGACGCCGGATACGGTGCCCGGTTGCAGCATCGCGGCGAAGCCCATCGTGAAGGCGATGATGCTGATCCACATCAGCACCTTCCGGTAGTCGTTGGGCAGGTAGTAGCCGAGGAACAACGGGAACAGCAGGATCGGCCAGACGCCGAACCCGGCCGCCATCCCGAGCGATGCGCCGGCCAGGAACCCGTTGGAGCGGAACACAATCGCCAGCAGAATCGGCGCGACGATCAGCGGTGTCAGGTCATGGTTGAGACCCTGCAGCACGTACGGATTGAGCCCGTAGAGCACCGCCAGAGTCAGCCCGCACGACGCGGAACGGAACTGCCAGCCGATCGCGAGCAGGCTGATCAGGATCAGGAACTGCCCGATGCCGCTGAGAATCCGACCAGCCGGGAAGCGAACATCGTGGCCCGCACGGGCGGCCTCGCCGGGCGACGTCAGGCCCTCGCCAAGGTCCAGCGTGATCCGTTCGGACTCATCGAACGGCACGAGCGGAATGCGTGTCCCATCCGCGCTCCGCGCCTGGGCGGGCAGCGCCATCTCCACCGGCCAGGCGAGGAAGTACATCATCGGGCCGGCCTGCGCATCGTCGCCCATCACCGACTGGCCGTACGGCAGCTTGCCCTTCTTCGCCAGAATCTCGGCTCCCATGCAGACGCGCTGGACCTCTTCGCCGACCGGCTTCTTCGCGATGACAAAGCCGTTCCACGCCAGCGTGATCAGGAACAGAACCAGCAGCGCCGTCACCGGCACGTAGTTGGACGGCGGGCGGAACGTGCGATGGCCATCCATCAGCAGGCGCACAAAGAAGTAGCAGGTGACCGCGAAAATCCCGCTGTAGGCGAACGCCTTCATCCCCGGAGTGCCCGGCAGGAAGAGCACGAAGGGGAACAGCGCCATCAACAACAGTACGTCCAGCGAGCGCATGTTGAGCGGGTGCCGCCAGTCAATGCCGATCACCAGCGCAACGCCCAGCAGGATCAGGAAGAACCACTTGCCCGCGTCGCCAGCCGGTTCGGTTTCGTCGGCGCCGAGCGCCCACGAGGGCATGCCGTTCTCGTCGAGACCGGGCAGCAAGCGGTTGATGTAGCCGTTGAGCGAATCGGGCGTGTTGTCCAGCACACGCTGCACGGTGCCGCTGACGGAGTCGGCCCCCGGCTCCGGTTCCGGCTGCGGATCCGGCTCTGGTTGCGGATCGGGCAGCGGGTCCGGACCCGGCTGCGGGTCGGGCTGCGGATCGGGCAGCGGGTCCGGGTCCGGCTGCGGGTCGGGTTCCGGCTCTGCCAGCACGCCAGCGGCCTTGTCCGCTTCGTTGATCTTTTCGATCAGCGTGCGCGGCCCCGGCATATCTTTGGGCAGCACCAGCGGATCGTGGTTCGGCGCGTAGTAGACGGCCAGCGGTGGTTCGCTGACGCCGAAACCCTTCAGGTAGTCTTCGATTGCCGGGTCGCCGCCCATCGGCATCTCGGCACGCAACGCGACGATGCCACGCTCGTGGAACAGCAGAATGGTCTCCGCCTGATTGAGCGCCGCCTGTTCGTTGGCCGAGCCCTGCAGGTCCCAGTCGGAGGTCACGAAGACCAGCACCGGCTTGCCCTCGGCGCGCAGGTTCTGGAGGTAGAACGACGACCAGTCCTGCCACTGGATCTTGTCGGGCAGCGTCGGAGGATCGGGCTCCGGGTCTGGATCCTGTGCGATCGCCGGAGTGATCGCGGCCGCGGCGGCGATGGCCACCAGCACACCAAGGAGAAGGAGCCAGCGGCGGACGGCCGGTTGGAATATGTGCGACAGCATGCCGTTCCTGCGGGAATCGGTGAGGCGGAGCCCGGTATCGGGCTGCCCGGGGGACCGGTGCGGTACCTGACAAGGAACCGCTGCGGTTGAAACGAGCGGACGGACCGCGCGGTAAGGGGCGGGTGCGGTCACGGGTCCGGGGTGTGTGTGGATTGTACGACGACCACCGACCCCCGCAAGCAACCCGGATCGAGTCAGGTGGTCAGTCGAGTGTCTCATTCCGGGTCATCCTGGTCGGGTTCGGCTGCCCGATCCGCCAGTAGCAGAGTTCCATCTCTGGCACATGCATTGCTACGAGTCGGGAATGCTCTGACGGGTGCGTCATCTCGACTTCACCATGGCCCGACTGTTGAATCCCGACAGCTGCGCGATTCCACCGGGTTGCGCAAATCGGCCAGGTGATGCAACGTTCGCCCGGAACGTTCATCTGAACAGAGCTCTACCGAACACAGTCACCGATCCTTGAGTCACTGACTCACTGACCACACGTCTCCAGGTACCCATGAGCCGAATCCTGACCACCCTTGCCACCGCCATGTGGGCGGTGATGTTCCTCACCGGACTGCTGCTGATGCCGCTGGCGGCTCAGGACGGCGACGGTGCCGCTGATGCCGACGCAAGCGCAGAAGACGCCGACGCTGCGGATGGTGAGGACGACGCTGACGCCGATGCCGACGACGAGCCAGCTGGCGACGCGCCTACCGCTGACCTCGTGATTCTCGCGGCTGGCCCTCGCGCTGACCTCGAATTTGGCGGGTTCCAGAAGGGCAAGCTCGAGTTCGCTGGCGGCTTCGGTGGTGTGAAAGTGGACCCCGGTGACCTCGGTAGCATCCGCCTGAAGGGCGATGCCGAGCGCACGATGTACCTCAAGGACGAGAAGCGCTCGGAGTCGCGCGAGGTACGAGTGCTGAGCCGGGGCGGCAAGCTGTATTACTACAACGCCGATGAGTCGGCCGACGCTGCCCGCGAGTTGGACTACAGTTCGATCTTCCGCATCAGCGGTGACCCGATTCCGGTCGCGAAGTGGACGGGTTCGATCGCCGCCGCCTTCAGCATCGGCCGCGGCAACACCGAAGACGTGACCGCCGGTATCAATGCAGACCTCAAGCGCGAGACCAACATTGATGCGCTGTCGTTCCATTACGAGTTCGGTTACACCGAGACCGACGTCAACAACGTGATCGCCGTATCGCGGCGGTACCACGAAGGCTTCGTTGAGTACCGCTTCTTCCTCTCCGAGGCATGGAGCCTGTTCGCAAAGAACACGTTGCGCAACGACACGACCGCGCGACTGGAGTACCGCAACACCACCGACCTCGGCGGTAGCTGGAAGGCGATTTCCGAAGACGACACGTCGCTCGGGTTTGACCTGAGTGTCAACCACACGTTCGAGCGCGAGTTTGGTTCGGCGGCCACGAACTACATGGGCGGTACCGCCGCGCTGGACTTCAAGACCAAACTCGGCGACCCGATGATCTTCCAGTTCCTGGCGAAGATCTCGGAAGACTTCGACAACACCGACAACTGGATTGCCACTCTCAAGGCGATTCTGACGAACGACCTGGGCGAAGGCTTCTCCCTCGGCTTCGTTGCCGAGATGACCTACGACAATGTGCCCGCTACCGGCGCTCGCCAGACCGACTTCCGGCTGACCGCGATCCTCGGCTGGACGTTCGAAGCCTCCTGATGGTGAACGCGCGACCAGCGGGTCTGCCGTATCGAGCATGAGTACGGCCGCCCGGGCCGCGGTAACACGAAGCCGCCCCGTGAGTCGCATCGGCTGACTCACGGGGCGGTATTCTGGCTGGAGCCGGTGTCCGGTTACTCGTAGGTGTGCTCGGCACCCGGGTACGTGCCGGCGCGAACTTGGTCGCGGTAGGCCGTCAGCGCATCGCGAATGATGTCGTGGAGGTTGGCGAACCTCTTCACGAATCGCGGACTCTTGCGGTCGGGATCCCCGATGCCGAGGAGGTCGTGCCAGACCAGCACCTGCCCGTCGCAGTCAACGCCGGCGCCAATGCCGATGGTGGGGATCTCGAGTTCCTCGGAAATGGCGGCCGAGATCTCGCCGGGGATGCACTCCAGCACCACGCTGAACGCTCCGGCATCCTGCACGGCGCGGGCGTCATCGAGCAGTTGCTCGCGCAGGCGCTGCACCTTGAAGCCGCCGAACATGTTGATCGACTGCGGCGTCAGCCCGATGTGTGCCTGCACCGGGCACTGCGCGCGGGTCAGTGCGCGGATCTGGTCCACCGCGCGAACGCCACCCTCGAGTTTGACCGCGCCGGCGCCGACCTTCAGATACTGGCTGCCGTTGCGCACCGCCTGTTCGGTGCTCTCGAAGTACGTACCGAACGGAAGGTCTCCGATGACCAACGCGTTCGTCGCCGCGCGAGCGACAAGCCGTGTGTGGTAGAGCGACTCTTCAAGGGTGACGGGGAGGGTGGTGGCGTGACCCTGCACGACGTTGCCGAGGCTGTCGCCGACGAGGATCACGTCGATCCCCGCTGCCTCGGCGAGCAATGCCGACGGATGATCGTAGGCAGTGATCATCGCGATCTTCTGCCCCTGCTTCTTGAACTCTGCCAACCGGGGAACGGTGATGGGCCTGGGCACGGTGTCCTCCTGACGACGGCGGTGGCGGCGTCACGCCGCGCGTCCGGGTTATGACACCACGGCGAACCACTGGAAACCCTGCCGCGCGAACTATGCTGGCTGATGCGTGCCGGCCGCGCCGTCTGACCGTCACGTCAGTTGGGCGCCGACGTGGTCCGTGGGCTGACCGGCAGCGTCACCGCCTTCTGGGAGTTGGCGGCGATACGTTTGCCCGGCGTAAGAATGCCAATCAGGTTCAGCGGGTCGGCCGCACTTACCCGGAGTGGCTCGGCGGGTGCTTCTTCGCGACGGGACTTGCGCAAGAGGGGAACCGCTTCAGGCAAGGCGTACTGTTCGCCGTCGAAACCGGCGACAAATCGGCCGCCACGCACGTCGCCACGCAACTCGCGCAGACGCAGCACCCGCACCAGGTCTCGCCACGGCACCGGCTGACGTTCCCGCAGAAGGACCTTGCGGAAGACGACGCCGTAGCGACGCAGCAGGCGATCGGCCACGAACCCGACCTGGTCTTCCGTGTACTCACTGCCCGGCAGGTAGATCGCGTTGTCACCGGACGTAGACGGTGCGGACAACGGTGTGGTCGGCCTGAAGAAGCTCCACCGCCCGCTTGACGGGGTGGCCACGGGAAGGCGCGAACGAACCGGCCGCGGACGGTTGGGCCGGCGTGACGGCGGCGTGACCAGGCGCCTCAGGCCACCGAACGAGTCACACGTAGCGAGACCGGCCGAGATCAATTCCGAGAGCCCGTTCTCGAAGTGTTCAGGCAGCAGCCCGCCGAGCGCCTGCAACTCCTGCGGGAAGAGCGCGCCGCGCTGCTGGAGAATCTCGGCGAGCACCTGCGCGTTGCTGCCCAGGCTGCCCAGAGAGGGTGGCCCCTCGGCAACGTCCGCGAGTTGCCACCACTGCACGAGTTCCTCGCGCGGCAGAAGGCACAGCGGAGTGGTTTTGATCGGGGCGTTGCTGGTCCCCCAGAGCCGGCCCCAGGCAACGCTTCCGCCGAGGGTGAGCTGATCCAGCCAGCCCATCAGGTACCCCTTCACCCGTGCCGGCAGAATCTCCCGTTCCCATGCGGCCGCAGGGATTTCGCACCCGGCGAGCATCTCGACCACCGTGGCGACACCGGCCGGCCCTTCCAGTTGGTGCCCGGGTTCAATGTGATGCCAACGCGCGAGAAAACGCAGGTAGTGCGCGGCCGTGACCGGCTGGATCTCCTGACGCAGGCGATCGACGGTGTACCGATGGATGCGCGCAAGCAGGCGACGGTCGCACCATGCATCACGACCCTCCAGCCGACAGCGCAGTACCGCACCCTGCCGTTCCACCGCGATCAGATCTGCCGGGGGCGCCGCGTCGGGCTTTGTGCCGGGAAGCAACTCGTCCAGGAACACCGGACCAAGCGC
>WURV02183197.1:2876-29316 GCA_011762755.2 Epimenia babai | reverse complement strand
GGGGGGGGGGGGGGGGGGGGGGGGGTCGTCACACATAGTGCCTTTTTCTAAGTTACGTTTATTTTCTGATGCCCTTGACCTGCGAGGTTATCGTATGGGTAGCGTCTACATTTTGATAACTAAACAAAATCTGTTCCGACTGCTACTACGAAACACAACGTTTCAAAAATCTTTGGTAGAATATCTAGATAACCGAATTGAAACATGCACATAATTATGATGTTTAAATTAGAAAAAATATTTAAAGAGAAGGCTGTACTATAGTTGCAAACTGCAGTTGGCTGAGCATTTACGTTATACAAATTTATGGAAGTTGCAAGCAAAAGATACAAATTGGAAATACAAATACCTATACTCTTCGGTTGGGCCCATAAAATAACTTTCCATTTTTCATCACCGTCCACCCCGATTTTTTTAAATGCGCGAATTTCATCCTAGAATACTATTTCATACTGATTTAGATAAATGAAACTGAAAGTATCCTGTTTTCCCGCCATATAGCCATATTTCCTATTTAATACATACTTAGATAAACGAAACTTAAGGTACTAGTTTGCAGTATTTCATCGTTGTGGTGAAACGGTGGTTGGAATCATTTAATAAGGCACAGTGGTTTGTGTTTTCGATCTCGGCTTGGAAAATCTAGGTTTAACTGCTATTAAAGCTACTTCATATGGGGGGGGGGGGGAAACTGGCATTGGTATATAACTCTTAGGGTAGCCAATACAGAATGGTTAAGTAAGGGCTTTTCACATGTATGTACACACAATTGTGTATATTTATCTCTCTGCTAATTAAGCATATCAATGTATACAATCATTATCCATCTCAGATTTAGTGGAGTGGGTGCAACATGGATGGGCTGTCTGGCGACATTAGGAACCAGTGACGCAAATGGATGAAAGACAACTATCTCGGTCATTTTAATTACTGTAATTTACCCACGTAATAATATACTTAAAGCTGAGCATATATCTATTATAAAAGCTGTAATCCTGTCTGTTTGTTTGTTATTATCGAACTCCAACTAGGGTCTTGGAGATAGAACACCCCCCGCCATAACCGTATATACTCAGAAACTACCTGAAGTTGGGGAACTGACAAACTACGGAAGATCTTCAATAGGACAAAGTTTGAAACTTTGGAATTATTTCATGTCATATAGTGTCATCTCCATCAACCTAATATTCATCTAACATAACAGACTACATACATTTATTATTAGCTCTCCGTTTATGGTCAACAACCATAAAACAAGAATCAATGAAGCGATATGTACGTGCGTACTTTTAAGTTTTTTACTCTTAATTTTTCTCACTAAAAACTGACGATGGTAACTTAGTATTAATGAATAGAAAGGTTTCGAGTAAGTTATTCATTAGGACAAAGAATGAAAATCTAAGTACATTCATATATTATATGCAAAAAGAGAAATCAACCTCTTAATACGGTAACTATTTTGAACATTGTCATAAAAAAAATATTGTGAAACACTGCAAAGCGCAAGTGATTAGACTAGTTCAAAATATTATAACTACAGTGTAAAATTATGGCCTCTATAAATATTTCACTTTGTTGGACCGCTATATTTCTCTTTTAGTTCCTGTCTGATTTTGGTTGAGTATGAGTATATACAGTATTGAGTGAATGATACCTCTGTCAGATCACTGCACTCAACAAAGTGCGTGAAAGGCGATGAAGTACATGTGAGTTGATAAAGTACACGGTAGCTGATGAAGTATATAGAAGTTAATGAAGTATATGAAAGCCGATGAAGTATCGATGAAGTTCATAAAAGCTGATAAGTAGATGTCAATAAAATAATTTAATAAGTAAAAGCTGCTGCTGAAGTACACAAGAGCTGATAAAGCATATGAAAGTTGAAAAGTATTTGAAAGCTGATTAGGTATACAAAAGCTGATTAGGTATACGAAAGCTGATAAAGTATATGAAAGCTGATGAAGTATATGAAAGCTGGTGGAGTATATGAAAGCAAGTGTTGATTTTAATATTAGTTATATTTTAGTCTCGACCAACTTTGGGTCAATCAATAATGGCAGATACAACTCATCAATCCTGTCCTATTAATATAAATTAGATACACAATTTTGCACATAATGACAAATTGATAACCGATAGACTCAGTGGGTGAATTGATAACCGCAATGTCCACAATGTGGACCCCCGGGAGACGTGATGGCAAACATTTCAATGATTGATGTCAAACTACATTCATAATCTTGATACACCTGAATAATTTTGAATGAAAATTTCAGCAATAACAGGCCCGTAATAATGACATATAAGTGATAATAAAAATTATCAACTACTTAACAGTGAATGAAGTAAAATTATGTGCTTATAGAGTATATGTTACATGAATACCGACTTAATTGTAGTAATGCAACAGGACACAAATGCGCAGATTAAAATCTTGCCTATGGTAGTGTCCGAACTTATGACCTCCACATAACTAGTCTGAGCTCGACTAACTGAGCAATATAGGCGGAGTTTCTCCTATGCATATTGACATTTAACACCCTTTGAGAATACACTGACACTTAAAGTATGTATATCACGCCAGCGACATACAGATATCTGTAACAAACAATGATGAAGTATATATCAATGGCTCAGTTGATAGGGAACCAGGCTGGCTATATGAAGATGTGGTTTCTGGCCCCTTTAGAGACTGAAGACTATAACCTTAATGACTTCATTAATAATCAACTAATATTCACATTCCAAAGATTCCGATGAAACAGCAGAAGCTCTGTGACTAATTTGGTGACATTCAGTAAGGAATTCTGTGTCATTTTCACCTCATGTACAGTTGTTAAATTTCCAGAGATTGTCAGCATAGTGGTCAATATTTAAGCAAATACTAGAAGAGACATGATTTTATTCACTACTGCATTAAATGTTTTACATTTTTGTGAATGTTAAAATTAAAAAACATGCCAAAATTTCCAGTTTTACAGTATTGTAGTTACAAACTCAACCACTATTATTTAGAGTGTCGATCTTATTTCCATATAAATAAAGAAAATTTGCTATTTTAGTGACTGTCTCACCATCAAATATCATTATTAATATACTAAAAATGAAAGCTTTTAGTGCAAATTCCTAAAACTGCAATCTAAACTTATATTACAGCCACGATGACCTTATAATATAGAAATATCGCAGCTACTATTGAGTCGATGCAGCTGATGGGTTACTCGTACAAAAATAAAGTGATGTCTGATCAACTTCAAGTCGACAAGCACGAGAAATTTAGCACTTGCGACTGCGAGCAGCAAACTGCATACTGCATTTGACTAGCATTTAGATTCGCGTAGCTCTCATTAATGTATAAAGCAGTCTACTCACTTTAGTCTGTGGAGTGCAACTTGATATAGGTCGGAGAAGAATGAAAACGTGCTTGATACGATAACTTTTTAAGGAAAGTTATTAACCGCTGAGCTACGCACAAACGAATGAATGCACGAGCGAAGTTGGAGTTCTCGAAACAACAAGGGAGATAAACAATTAATGTAAAATCACGGCTGTTGCTATTTCAAATTGCCGTTCCTTGATTAGTCGCATACCGACGGTGTTTCCACGGTGCAAACAGTGACGGAAGGCCGACGCAAAATAACGTATTCCCTTACCATGAAAATATTGGAATTTTAACTACTTGACAATAAATTTGCATTTTTAATTACAAAAAGACTACAATGCCGCCAATTCCAATGATAATGAATGGAATCAATACCATATGTAATTTGAAAGCTAAAAAGACTACCCAAGCAGATTTCACAAAATATATCGACCGTCGCTGCAGCGGGTTTGGAGAACTACAGGCGGAGAATGTTAAGTATAGCTTATGGTAGTGGATAAATACGGCAAATTCGCCGTCCCGACAGAGGTATAGGTTTTTTATGTGCATTTCTTTCCAGCTATTCATAGAACCATATTGGCTACACGATTAACATCAGGCTAATTCCTAGGTAACGAACCCCTGACGAAGGTGACCTGCTTGCTCAGACATGATAGTCTGCGCCCAGTCTATTTGCTACCCATATACAATGACATCGTAATAAGCATGGAAAATGCCCATATTGTGGGTTAATCTCAGCCCATTTGCGCACCACACGTAATTTTCAAACATTGTGATAGCCTTCATCGTGAACTGGGCACTGGGTAGTGAATATTGATAAAATTGCTTCCTTTAGATTTGATTCGTGGAAAATTATCCATTAGTGGTCATTGAATAACAGCAAGAAGTTACGCCAAATACTTTGCCTTCTTGGGGTACAAATGACCTATAATAGGGTCTAGTAAGAGAGGGTGTACTCTCTTGACTCTAGTAACAAAACAGTAATAAGGTAGATATATGAATAAACTGGTGTTAAATGACACAGAAATTCGCAAATCCCGCAAACCGATATATTTAATTATTTCATTACGTCTGGGCAGTCAACGTTCTATTATATGTGCTGTACAAGTAAAATGATTCGTCATTTGATATTGGGCCCGTGTGCATTGGGCATGTATAATATAGGAAATGATGCAGTGGAATTATAAAAGCGTCGGGTGATATTGATTTCTGGATGGGGAGTCATGAATGCTAACGCGTCGCCTCCCTGGTGGGAGTGGCCCATCTAGAGCGGCGTGGCTGTTGTAGCAGACGACGTTTAGTCAAACCGTGCGCGCGCTTATTTCATTTGCAGACGACGAAATCAGCACGAACGCCCGATGATTACCAACGGAGCGAGCAATTGGAATTTTATAACAACAGTTAACGCTAAATTCTAACAGAACGATTGATCGTTTAGACATTGTAATAGTCTAAGCAACATGACTGTATTCTGTAAAAGAGTTTGGGTTATTGAACGGTTCTTTTCATTGAAGTAAATGTGAAAAGTTACCGTGTACGTTGACGAGTCAACAGAAAATTAGGTAAGACTATCAGTAAGATTATTTATTAATTTATTTGTTGCTTTATTTATTCAAGAAAGATATATACAAACATTCATATAGTTGTCTTGCGTTTCGATCAAAATTATTCACCAGCATTACCAGAATTTACTCCAGAAAGCGGTTCATTTCGCGAAATTTATACACATCATGACGATTATCGCTGTTTTATTATTGGACGATGTGAAATCATGTTTGGTCAATGAACTAAGCGACAGACTTATCTCATAAGTTTACATACAAATTTAACCGTCTATATAGTATTTTATAATATATAGCTTTATAATAATTCTACATAAATTATAGCATATATCCTATTTAAGGTCGAGTGTGTTTGCTTCGGGAACTCACCTTCGGCTTCTTAGCCCCCGGACTTTTCAAACAGCTTCCTACAACTTCAAAATTAATTCAGTGCTTAATCGTTTTTAAGGCACTTCTCGAAACATTGTTATTTAAAATATTTTACTCATAAGGTTTCTGTCGCTTTCTATTTATTAGTGCACATTTTTACGTGTTGTAAACATGTGAAGTGTTAGTGAAGGCTATATAACTACATATAGTAACACTATAATAAACATGTAATAATAATATTTTTTTGAGAAAATTTTTTATGAAATATCGCTATTAGCAGGTATTTTGATGTGATCTGGATCATCTGGTATAATAATTTAATTCATAAGCTGATCAATGTTCGACCTATGGATTCTAATTTGGAATAAGAAGCGTTACATATAATTAAGCCATCATATAATTCTGGATCGAATATTGTATATTACCATTGAAAGATGTCTTAATAAGGAATTACCTAGAAACACCCGTTACATACATGTACCACTATAGGTACATCCCATCAATATACCAATGCAGTGATCAGTCTTTCAAGAAGATTATCGAAATGCAATTACTTCATTGACTTTATTAGTTTATGTTTTTAGCTAGTAACAATTGTAAAGTGTCGTCGACATCATCTTGTCATTATTGACCAAGGGATAATACGGCATTCTAAATAAAGCTTTATTATTATTATTACTTATAGTACAGGTTTTGAAATGAAATTTTATCGATTAATAGTGCCTTTTTAACACATGGCGATCAAATACACTTTACAATTTTCTATAAAGATAAATGAATGTGTTAATAGTATTGAATGTACCAGTAATATTCATTATTTATCATATAGAATGTGATTAATACCAAATCTTTCTTTGGGTATTATTTTTTGGTTCAATGTTATTTATAACAATTTACTTAATCAATAATGGATTTTTATACAAATAAGGTGACCAGTAAAATATTTTTTGAGACATTTTATTCAGTAATTTGGGCCACCTACTTTACATAAATCATTTATTTTCATTTATTTCAATAACACATTTTGCGCATTATGAGCACAATGTATAATACATGTAATAACCAAAATATTTTAATACACATTCATTAAATGACAGGACTTTTAAAGCTAGTTGAAAGTAAACATAAGAAGTTCATAATTTGGCATCCAATATAGAGGTATAAATATTGCCATGTTAAACAGCCCTTACAACATTACTCATCTAGAATCCTGTATCATCAGCCTAAAGATTTCAATACTGTGCTTGTAACATTAGTCATTGTACATCTGTATTCTATTCTCCAGGTACAACTATCCTTATCATTATAAATCCGTATATAATATAACATTAGAAGAAGCTATCAGCTTACCCTTCCTGAAATCTTTTCATACTCCGGGTTATGGCAGTGCATTTTTGTTATATCCTTTAAGTTTTATGTATCTTATATTTGGCAAGGATATTCATAAGCTAAATAGGAGGAAGGTGAATATCACGGTTTAACATAGAGGATAATGGTAAGCAATATATCTTATAGAGACTTACTAGTTTTTTAGCCACTTGTTTTCTCATCACTTCTATGCTTCACCAGCTGATATAGCTAAAACATTAATAGAGATCGATACACCATTCTGATGATTCATTCAGCAATAAAATTAGAAAGACAAGTGAGTACACATATATTTCTGAAATTAATTATATTGTAAAAGCAACAAATGCCATTAATGATACACCAGGGCTTATTTCCCTATCGAACCAATAACATCCCTATCCATTGTACATTTCACATTCTATTAGCTTTACGGGGTCTCTTTGAAATGTCAGTAGGGCAGTAATTTCTCCCGGTCGTGCCTTAACGAATCTCACTTCAATCATTTTGTGATTTTTACAACTTTATGCACTATTTTGAATCCCGTAAAATCAATTCGGTAGTTAACTATAACTAAATGTGATTGTCTAATTATTAATTTATACACGGGCTGTGGTTATTTAGCCTACTATAAAGTGACACAGTTATTGATTTATTAGTAACTGGACCAGGGAGTAATGCATTATCTGAGTGGATCTTTGACATTTCAGATATCTTTCCACGCATTTAGCATTTATTGTTACTTTAGCCGCGCCTCATTTGATGCGAAAATAGAGCAATTGGCTTCTATTAAATATGTGCCATGTGATGGATGACATTTATTCCTGCTATGATATCTAATGAGTATAATCTTTTACCATTTTGCGCTAATTTTGATTGATTTATGCCGTCATATAATGAGCAGTTGTCTGAATGACTTGCCTGTGAGTAATGTATGAACATTAATTTCCTAATGTTTTAACAATGTAAGTGATAAGTGGAATTCTACTAAATATCACCAAAAAAGCAGTTTATAATAGTGAGCACCATCTTGCATCAAACAGTATCACATTAATACCAGTGTTGGCATTAAATATCAGTGGTTCACAAAAATGGTGTTAAATACCTACATGCGCAGAACCAAGTGTCTCCCTACTACCTATCTTAGTTGGTAGAGCACCAGACCAGTTACCTTTAGGTCATGGGTTCGAGTCCCATCAGTGACATAGGTTTTTTGTCTGTGCATTTTTCTCCGTTACTACCAAGTAATTTTCTGTTCACCTTTCATTGATCAAATGTAGACATGCTAAGTATTATCATTTTATATGTATTTTTTATATGTTTAAACAATTATTTTAACTGATTGTTGTAGGGTGATTGGTCTACATTGTGCTGAGTGAGCCAAGCTGCGGGCAGGCTCGACTATCGGCCATGAGAGTGGGGAAGGTGGGGCGATTGTTACACAGTGTGTTCCATCTTGCCTATGTTGCCCTCTTGCTGCCTGTATCGGGTAAGTACCGATTGATATCCTGTCTAACCCACAATTTGAAATGATTCGAAATTAATTACTCAATGAGGTTCCAGAGTATCACAGTGAGAGAATATTTTGGTTTGTAGCTATTAATGGAATACGCTGGTACAACAACAAAACCATCATTGAGTATATAGAAACAAAGAATCCAAGACAAATTAGTGTCATCTGTACTAAATTAGTGTAGACTCCACCAGAGCCCCGCTGTCATTAATTGAGTCACAGGATTCTTCATTGTAAATAATGATGGTACGCTTACTAATTAACTTGTCTTCAATTTGTGTCCCAGTCACCCTAAGACAGAGTCACACCTGTGTTGCTAATTATTAATGTACAATAAACATCACATTTCAGTGTAACAAATTTTAGCTTTTTGCATAGTAGACAGATTTGTCTTTGTAATATAGAAACTTTCTGTCTACTACATGCTTTAATTTTCTAGTTATATTTGGCAGATTCGAGGAATGTCGTGAATAAATTCCCTAAATGTTGCGTTTATTTACATATGTCTATATATCTGTCAGCATAATAAGGGTAGTTCGGTATATTCAAAGCCGATCCTTAGTTCCAAAACAGCTGGTGATCATGAAATTACGTATAATTTTCTAATAACTGGAATAGATTACAATAGACAAGTAAGGAGTTAGACTTGGAACATCTATTATAAAAGCGGGATTTATTTATCAAAAGTTGTAACAGTAAGAGGAATCTATGTCGTAATGCAGATTCTCAATAATAAAATTGTATTCTTCCATTTTTGCAAATCTTGTAGCGTAGAAGTCTGTTTTAGATTTTTTGTTACATTTCCCCTTTTGCCTTTATGTGTTCCAGCAATGAATCCACCATTTGCATTATGACTATGTCTGTCTAGGTATATCTCTACGAATTACTCAATATATTATGTTATTTTATTATATGACAAAATACTATGTTATCATCGTCTATATAGCTCTGTACTCCGAGTTGGGTCGATCGCAATCAATAGATATATGCGTCAGGCGTTAGGTGGTCGCCCATCATTTTACATTCTCGCTCAATCATAATCTAACAATGACGCGTTTATGGGCAGCTTAACTAAATTCGCCTGTATCACCCAATGCTCGGTTGTCGGGAGATGTCTACTCATATTGTATCGAGTGCCCGTCGCCCGGGTAATGGACTCTGTGAGACAGTCACGCTGTTAGCTGAGTGTGGGCACCCAGTTATTGTCATGTAAATGCAGTATCGTATTCTTATTATTGTTCTTGTGATGCCGCCGTATATTGTGAATTAATGAAGACTCATTAACCGCAGAATCGTCTATCCACATTAATTATATTTACCTAAAACATTAAAAGCTATTGATCTCCATCCCATTTTCCATGTGGATATTGATTGTGTAAGAATTAATACATTCATTGTTTTTTCGTATAAATAGCTTCTGTTTTTCGGGCGCTACACGTTCAGCCTTTTATGTTCAGTATTAACTTGAAATTACCTTGGAATCTGCTTGACTATAGCACAAATAACAGCAGCTAATAGATTCAGGACCAAGATGCTTATGAAATATTTAGCATTTTGCAGGATGTAAGAATATGGCACCCGGTTTAATCAATCTGCCATCTCCCAGAATAAGTGTCCTCCGCGGAATGTACCCTCTTGTACCCGCATCTGCAGTGCTATCCTCAATACGATTATATGGTGTCGCATGCACGTACTAGTGTCTGGTATCCAATACTATGGGTTCGCCATGACAAGAGGTGAATCAGAAGCACTTGAGGCAGATTGCTCAGGTCAATATTTCACTTAGCTTCTCCGACATTGTCTGCTTCATAGCTCATTCGACGAGCATCTATATTGCTGCAGTTTGTTGAGTCGTTGAGTCGCTCGTGGTATATCAAACAGCTTTGTGCATTGATTGCTCATCCCATCTTATCCAACTGTTTGCTTAGTGAGTGTATACTATATTATATAGTGCCTGGTTGAATCGCATCCGCCATGTTAACGATCTTGTCACGGGAATTCCTGATAATAGTTATGCTACTTGCGCTTGTCCCGCTGTACCTTTTGAGCTTGTCCCGTTATGTTCATCCCTGTTGTTAGCTGTAACCAAGGTTCGCGTTACAGTCATTTTTTTTCGGCGAAAAAGCCAAAATTTTAAAGAGGGCGAAAAAGTCAAAATTTTAAAGAGGGTGCAAAAAACAAGTTTGGCAAATTTTTTGGCGCAAGACTCAAATGAGTTTTATCCCAAAAATAAATCTTTAATATAAACAAAAAATCTTTTCATTATATTAACTTTGCCTGAAGTGTTGCTTTTCTAAGTAATCTACATAGGAAATCACTCAATAATCGATACGCAGTAATCATTTGTAAAACAAAAAGCAAACGCGGCTCGGGCGAATGCGGGAACGCTCGTTCAAGTTACGCTCCAGTCACGGAAGTGTTAGTACCCATGGGCGAAGGAAAGGTTACATAAAAATTCGACTCCTGTATCTGGTTTATGTTATTACTCCTGATATAAAGTGCATAGAAATAGGAAAAAAGTTGTTTCCATTGTCTTTATCGTATTCAATGAAAGTGTCAGAAGAGCAGCCATTTTGCCTTTCGTGCGCTTTGACGCATGCCACATTAGGTTATAATATATTCAGGCAGAACACAGCGTCTTCCCAAAGCGGTAATCGCATGACTCTTGAATATATAATCGAACGACTTTATATTTTCGGCAACATTAAAAATTAAATGTTACGGTTCGCAATCTGGCGTTTTCGTTCGAAGTAGCGCACAGCTCAGCAGTGAAAACGTATGAGTGGCGTAATATAAAAAATGGAGGGGCTATTTTTTGACACATTAGGATATATTAAACAGTACTTATAGATGGCATTCGTGTCTAATATTTATCTAAGCATTTTTTATTATTTTATTTATTATTTTTTCATATTATGAAATTGCCTATTATGTACATAGCCTGTAACACTTAAAATGTTAACTGTAAAAGTTAACCACAGTAAAAACAAATAATAATAAAAAAGGGTGGATAAAAATATTCCAAAAGAGTGCAGAGTCTATGTGTATCCCAGGTATTTAATTGAGGTGTGCCAGTCACAAACAAGACCCTCAATAGTGATGTGTCCTGCGTTGTTAGTATGTAGTTCTTTGTTGGAAAGTAAAATAATGGATATAGCTGTATCTGTACAGTCATACCTAAACATATTTTAATTACTTAATATCAATATTAATTACACAATATTAAATACATTAATAAGAACAGCATTAGTTACGAATATATTGGGGCAGAATTTTTTTGGCGCCAGTGTGAACCCTGGCTGTAACTATCCTCGTTTGATTTGCCACCTCAATGCATGCCTGTTTTGAAGTATACCTCTGCTGGTGCTGCTATCTTTATCCTTGCTAACTCCTTTGACTCCACCCATGCTATCTTGCTGTTTCCGTATGAGTTTGTACAAGCTTCATTTACGATGTTCCTTCATCTTCATCTATACATGTTTTGCTTGTTTTGCTTTTCTTGTTATGTCCATCCATCAAGCCAGCCTTGCTCTCTTCAATCATACCTGTTCTACCCTTTCCATCTGGACCCATCTTCATGCATTTTATTCTGCCGTCTCTAAGAATGCTGGTCATGCTGTCACATCCAACCTTCTACTATCTCCATCAATTTTGTTCGTTTCCTTATTTTGTCTTCATCCATGCCTCCTGTATTAATCAGTTGTGTTGTGGTTATTCAGGTTTGTTTCGGAGTCACTATTCATGTTTTTGCCCTCTTTACCTGTACTTTCCTAACTGTCTTTATCTGAGCTTGCCAAGCTGTTTCCTTTCATCCTTATTTTTGCTGTCTTAACATCTGCTTGCCCCGCTGTCTCTCTTCATGCTTGTTTAAATTTCTCTCTCATAGTCCTTGCCCTATTATCGTCATTTCTACTTGCCACTCTGTTCATTTTTGCCTGTGACTAGAGCAGATTCTAAAAAGCTATATACTCAAGATACTTTGGCATTGTATCATTGCTATTGTATCTTAGGTATCTAGTGTACACAATATGGTATGACTCATCTCCATTTACACCATTATATACCTTCATTCTACTGCATTTTATACCTGACTGCACTATGCATCTCTATACTATTACGTCAAACGCATTGCAATTTACTCTTCATTGCAGGGGCCATCTACCTTACACCATTACATCACTGCTAGCTATGTATACTTCATCACACCAGCTATTTCCAATACACCATTACATAATCCACCTTCCCTTTACCCGTCATTACCACATCTATCTCCATTACACCATTACTGCCATTTACTCTCTTATTACATCAGCTAAGGCCCGGATTACAACACTGAAACTGCGAGACTAATGCAGCATGAACTCTACATTAGAGGGGTGGGGTGCGGGTGGAGAGTGATGCAGGCTACCACCCAGCTAGACATTCCTCCACATTTCACATACACCTGATCAATACCCCACCTCGTTTTACAGTCAGTCATGCGCGTGGCTACGACAAAAAATGACCAACTATAACTAGGATTATTGATTATTGTTGTAATGCATCTATGTTGTTGCCGCTGGCCTCAGGTTTACCATCGTATCATATACAAGCAGTGATATATTACTGATGGTAAACAAATTTGTATGTCATTCTATTCTAATAATAGTTTAATGTTGCGTATGTTTTAATAAATTTGAGAGTGGCTTATCGGTTCCTGATCTAGAGCTGCTTTCTCTTCTCCTCCTTGCTGAGTCCTCCTCGCAAACAGTCATTTGCCAAGCTGCGCAAGTGCGAGATATAAATGCCTAATTTACTTTTTATATTCGTAACGTATATCTATATGATTAAATAATTAATGTTGATTCTGTGAATTTTAGTAGACCATGGAATGTATTTACACCGCAGCTTTTTAAGGGATATCAAAATCATTTGAGGTAGCACATCGAGCAAACACATAGTTCCATCTCGCTTCCCTACCCTGGTTACAGACATTGCATGAAAATATCTTAAGCTAAGTACCATCATCATATAATATTTTTATCTGATAAAAAAATCAAGCTTGACTCCTGGATCAGGTTAACTCTTCTAGACGCAGGAACCAATTTGACAGACAAATCGACAGTTTCTTTTCAAGAATTGCTTCATCACGAAGCTTCTTGTTAGATGGCTTCTTTTGTTCTCCAAGGGATTCATACGGTACTGTAATTGTTTTGTATGTGCGTACCTATTATGCCTGTGGTTATGTGTCCTAAAATGTCGGTGCTTCCAAATCGTCTGGCTATATTCTAATATTACATATCACGATTTCTCTCCGATAATAGCAAGCGTTGTGTTTCTCACTAAATACAATCTCACTATGTGCAATACTTAAGTAACGTGTAGTTGCGTGATTAACTCATTGTCTGGGTCATCACTAGATCCGAATTCGGACTCGTTATTGCGATGTTGCTGAATATTGTATGCCTCATTTATATAGTGGTGGGGAAAGTATCATAGTGTGAGAGGTATTGCCTCTGAATGAATGTCACACACTGTTTTAAACAAGTCATTATTGCCGAGATATCAGAAAGGTACAGAAGTGCCATAAAAAGTACAATCAGCAGTTGAAACTAGTCATGTTGGAAGGGAAGAAGCCTTCTAATACAGATCAATGTTAGATAAAATTATATACTTTTACAGTGAGCATGAAAAACATAACAATGTTGAATAATACAGTGGATAGTAAAACAAATATCGAAAAAGGAAAGGTATGTTATCCCAATATTTTAAATATGACAAAATCAACACAAAAAGTTCAAATAGGACCCCGTGTTTCTGAAAATTCTCATTAATGTCTGTTTTTGTGTATTGCCATGAGCATTCAACATGGCAAGAACCCTTCTCTTCATCCCGGAGATTAGGTGCTGAATCGCTGCCATTGGTACCCTACGCCATTCCTCGTGTATTACCACCTCTAATACGTCAAGATTTTGTATTGGTGGATTTCTCTGATTAATTTTTCGACAAATCATATCACAGATGTGCTCAGTAGGATAGAGATCGGGACTTCTTGCTGGCCATGTTAGAGTGGTGAGGTCGTTGTCATAGAAATTCGATAACTGCATGACAACTGTGGGGTCTTGCATTGTCATAGTCAAAAACTGGACTGAATTAAGCACACGATCATCGAAATATGGTACCACTATGTTTTCGAGGATTTCGTTGTGGTATCTTAGGCCAGCAAGTGCTTTATCAGAACGTCTCACTTACAGTAATAAGACATGCAACACCAGATCATTATAGACCCTCCTTGCTTATGTTCTTGTGCAAAAGCTGCTCCACTCTCCCTACAAACTCGAATTCTATGGTCGTTTGCATGCAAAAGAAAGCGACTCTCATCTGAGAAATATACCTTTCTCCATGTCCACAGGTTCCAGTGTCGCCGGTGCATACACCACTTCCTTCTCGCCCGTTTGTAAAGTCGTTCTAGTTAAATTTATCGTACTGGTGGTCTGACACGACAACCGATAGTTCACAGCTGATTGTGTTTTGTTTTAAACATATTTTATTCAAAATCTGAAGACGGATTAGGCACGAGATTCAAAGTCTCAGCCAGGCCTTCTTCACACACAATATATCAGAATTAGTCGAAGATAGCAACTCACAGCAGTATTTATACGATTTATACTTGTACTAAACGGAAAAATGGAAGTACATGTGCTGGTGCAGGTCGTTTAAGTGCAGGTTGAACTACCTTGGTGTAGGATGTAGCAGTGACTATATATTTATCCATTTATGAAAAAAATATGCACATGTATTGGATGTTTTATGTTATAGTGATTATTTTGTCCTAAAAATAAGTATTTTGTGTAAATCATAAAAAATCTTTGGACAATTTAATAAAATGTTGAGATTCACTTGCTATATATAGATTATCTTGTTTCGACAGGACGCTTGACCCGTGCAGTAGGAGGTCTAGCGTGATAGGTTGATTTAGGTCCATTCTAGTTGCATATTAAGTGCATTCTTGCACTGTACTGTTATATCCCGGGCACTCAAAGATATAATGTTGACACTCCTCTTTAGGGGCACCACACGAACACTTGCTGGACTAGAACATAAATGATGTCTGTAAAGGTCATGGGCAAGCTGACTGCACTCATTGCGGAAGTCTCGTGTGTAGTATATATTCAACCAACGCTGTCCATGTTTATAATATGCTGTGATACTTTTAACTGGGGCTACATTAGCATTGAGTGCAGTCAGCGAAGGGTTTACTTTTACGCGACTCCGGCTTATTAAGTCTCCAGCATCCTCATCTCAAGTACAATCAATCATTATGAATTGACATTAAGCACCATTGTGAATCTCTTGCAAAAATATTGCAAACTACAGCATTTGGTTAATATATATATATATATATATATATATATATATATGGAGGAATTTATTCAAGAGTGTGAAACCTGTAAAGAATCTTTCACAACAGGCTCCACTGAATCTGACACCTTGGGTATGCAAACAATTGGTTTTTTGTTGAGTTTTCATTCAAGAATGACAATGTTGAGAGAGGCTAATGGGCTTTTATTGTACCCCTTATTGAAGTGATGACCGAGGCGGCTGAAATGATTTGATTCCAAGTCGGTAAGCAACATCAGTCATTGGGAGTAATCTATCAGGACGCGTTGCTTCTCTTATTTATATAAAACCAATTTCTCCTTGCGCGGCTTCTCGAAGGTTAAGATGTGCTCTAGATGGAATTGCTTTCTCTTAAGCATCCATACTCGAGATCTTTTTAATATACTCGTTCTATATCCAATGCATCATCGATTCTGAGTAAGGGGATTTTCCTGTTATCTGGCCAGATGTGTAAAGTCAACAATGCCCTAGATTATGCTTATAAATTATCACTCAGTACACAGGTATACACTTCAGTACACCAGTGTACACCTGAGTACACCAGTGTACACCTGAGTACACCAATGTACAATGTCATGATTACTCTATAATAAGCATATTTATTACCCCATGGCTTTCTACAACAACAGCCTTTCATAAATAACCACTTTCTGCGCACTTTTATTACATGTTAGAACCATCGAAAAATGCAATATAGGGAAAACTAGTACAAGAAATTAGTAGATTCAAAAATCAGATTAACATTAAATAGAGTGAATATTGTAAAAGTTGAACTTGCTGAGCTAGCTGTAATGCTAGAAATGACAGATTTCTGTAAGAGAAAGCTTCTTCTGCGAGCCAGATTGGATACTAAATAGTAAATATAGACCATTATGTACGTACGCATGTATGTATAAATTAGCTGACCTCTTTTCCTGAGCCATCTAGGCTCTTTGCACATTACTTAATTAATGTGCATGACACATTTCACTAGCTAACATGCGTTATCATCCCAGTTATTGGCACACAGTATATTTATTCAGATCAACTATTTAGTAGTATAGTGTTACATGCAAACTTACAAGTGCATTGGATTTGTGCCCGACTGCCAGTTTTTCCTCAAGTCTTTATTCTAAACTTTTCCTCTATATTACATGAAGTCAACATTTCATATTGGATAGTGCATCTATTATCAAATAAACGGGACATCCTTTAAGTAGACATCTGGGACACACGGGACATGGCACACCATTAATAGAAATTTAGCGTATATTTTTAATATATCTTCGAGTCATGGGCCGAACGATGACACGATGCCATTTTTGGCATGGCAGTTTTAGTGCGTTTCCTGATTTCGATGAAACAGCAGAAATAAAACATTGTGAAATGTTATTTTTATTACGCGAATGACACGACTGTCGAAGTCGTAATATTCAGGCTGGCTTCGTTGTCACAGCGGTAACTCGCGATGACTGCCTTGCGAAAAAATATTGTGAAAATTTTTGTTGTGTTCCTTGAAATATATGGTAATTGGTATTTCCTGGCAATGCACACTTATAGCTCAAGTCTTGTAGTGATGGTTTAATTGGATTTTGACGGTCTTGCTGTAAACAGCCTACACTCACATCCTGATTCATCCGACTCCCTACAATAGAAGGCATTTCCGAACAGAACGTGCTTAGCAGACTAGAGATGGGCTAATGACTTCGCAAAGACTGGGAAGTGTGCAGCTGTTGTCCTTTTGTAATAAGCTGTCCAAGGTCAACGAGGGCCGTAACGCTCCGCCCGTCTTTGTGTATAGCCGTACTTTTTGCGCGCGTTTCTCGCTTAACTGCAGCGTCTCGCGCGTACTTTTATCCCGCCATTAAATTGCGTTAGTAGACAAAAGTAAAGCTCCGTGTATCGGATGTATGGGAACAAGCTTAAAATTCTATTATACATTTATTGTGTGTCAAGTAAGAGTGGTGAATGCGAGAGTTGATGCCGGTGGAAATGAATCGATGACTGTTCACGAGTGTATGTGTTAATCAATATCGCTTCTCCCGCATGTCGATGTTTATGCCCCCTTCTTTCATCGCGCCTCCAATCGGAAATAACGCTAATACCACGTCCAATATCATTTTGTTTCACTGTAAAATGGAACACTTGCAAATGGGAAAATGCGATTTTATTCAGTCTTATCTCCATAATACGTGGTAGATCCGTTGATATTGTAATAGTTACATGTATAAATGTGGCCAAACACTCGACCATGACTTCATATTAGTTTAACCATTATTTCTGAGAAAATAACTCCTCGTAAAATATTTTATGTCTGTCACCAAAAAATTTAATAATTAAAGAAAAAACAAGAATCATACATAGCATTTACCTATTACACGTTATTCTTGTACAACATCAGTGACGCTATATCGCATACTATCACATGTATTGTTTGGCGCTGATACTGCCAAACTCTCAGTAAATGGATAACTCTTGAAGTAATAGATGGACAAAAGCCGAGAAATAATGGTTCGGATGACATGTATGACCTCCATTAGTTTTAGAGATTGAGCTATAATACAGCAGTAACACCATCATTAATACATGAACTGAATACTACTGCACAGATTATTCTTGTTCATACCATGTGTTATAATGGATTTATCGTGTTACCATGCTATTGTCATAATTTCCTGTGGAACCAGCTCTATGACATTGATATGAATAGACTATACAGTCGTATAACAGGTGTTTGTCTATCATTTTTAATTGGATCGTTCAATTTCTTTAAGATTGCCTCCACCCTACAAGATTTTTTAAACTTAACACATATGGACAACCAGCTAAAATGTAGATTGAGATCACTTACATAAGGTTTCGATTTGCTGTAGAATACAATCCATTGAAATTACGCAATCACTTACACCTGTCACTGATCTATAACCGTGACCTAGAAAATCACTAGGTTTCCAATGAGAAGGCTGGAGCCGAGGGAAGGTTAGTGAGAATATCTATAGCTTGTTATTGACCCAAGTGATATCCAAGCGTCGTAACAACTGGAGTATTTTGAGCATGTCTCATCTTTCAAACATTTTGCTCCCAGCATTGGCGCTATAGGGCATGGAAATGTTGGCACCAACTGTTTAATCATCTAGTTATGTTTAGCAAAAGTGCCAAACCACAATGAAACATAATAGACAGACTGAGCTGAGCCACAGACAATCAAACATCCACTGAAATAATTAAGACTTAGTATACTAAACAGTTTTATACAGTGAATAGACCTGAAGGCCATGTATATAATTTATAATTAATTAACTGTGTGGGTCGCACCTTTGTAAGACGGGGCCATATTTGATACCTGTACGCAGTTTCCCCTACATGTTTCAAGCATAAAATAAACCATAAATAATCGTAAATTAAATTTTTGTAAGCAGCGATGAATTTGGTTCATGCTACAAACGCCGCTACCACGGAAAAGCCTCGGGCATGTTCAGGCAATGAATGGTATATGAGTTTCTGTCTAAAGGCTAATGTCCGATATAGGCATATTCATCAGAATAACGCTCCCTGCTTCATCGCAGGCTAATTGCAGGTGTCGGTCGCTCGACTGGGCAGTGCGTCAATGCACGATACAGACGACATGAGTGTACACAGGGCTGCGTGATTCTTATGAATAATTGAGGCATTATTGATATATGCCATGGTTGTCAATATCGACATCGTCCCGATAATCGAGCAGAATTATGTCATACGCTTCCTACAGCAACAGATCTTACGTCAAAATTATGAGAGTATTTACATCCATCTGCCCACCATGCCCCCGTGTTGCTGAATTAATTCCAACACAATGTGAAGAAAAGGGAAGCCATAAAACATTGTTTACGTCGATGTTGTTGACAATATTCTGTTGACGATGATGCTGTTGCTTTCTCTAGATGTTGCTCCTATCCATACAATTACTTCAGTCTAGGCAATAATGAAAGTTCGTCTGTATCAGCAAAACATTGATTGTTCTAATAACATGTGAAAAATCAAATATAACCTCACTGCAATTAAAATCAACATGGGTTTTTGTATCCCTTATACCGCATTAAGAAGGTTTTGTTTTGTTTTATTTTATGACTAATATCTCTGTTTTCTCGCATATCTCGCATCTCGCATATTATATTTGTATTTATTTATTTATTTCACTTATGTAACAAATACACAAAGATATAAGATGTATGTCTTGAAAAACATATGTATTAAGTCACAAAAATATAAGATATATCATAATGTATATCATAATTATGGTACAGTATACAATTATATCACATGAAAAAGGGGAGTAACTGAAGTGGAACTTATTGGGCATTACTCCCTTATTTTATGAACTATACAAATATGGAGAATACTCTATGATAATAATAAAGAACAGTGAGTATTCTATGTTACCTTAATCATACAGGATACTTGTATAAAAATGGGCTATTTCACTTTTTGAATATTATTGAAATCACACGCAGCTGTTAGAATTCTTCATATTTGCAAATCAACTTCTTATATAACCTTTTGAGACTCAAAATAGTCTTACTACATTTTAGTGTAAAATCTAGTTTTTTCCATAACCTAACACGGGTATTCGATACACTTATTGATGTCACATTTGTCCTTCTGTGGTTCACTTTAAAATTGTAATTATTTCTGCAGCTTAGACAAGGCGAATTTGTAACAGTAAATAAAAATTGAATGTCTACATTTTCGAAAAAAAAACAAATAGAAAATTATCTTACAATTATAAAGTAGACTGTAGATGTAATATTCAGAAAAACATTTGTTATCATTGGAAAATGATATTTATTTGACTGCCGCGCTAGTCTTATTTTGTCATAGGGTTCACTAGGATGGTGATGCCATAGCTTTTTATACAATCACATCATGTAGATCGACCTTCCTGATCTATCAATATAAAGATTGGTTCCCTTATTTCAGGCAAACCAAAAATTATTTGTCTCTGAAATATGACTTGCCGATTCATTCTTATCTAACTGTATAAATCATCGTGAGGATCTATATAGTATACTATGTTGGTGCCAAGCAGGTTAGATGATCAATTAGAGAGAATCAATTATCCACGAGTGATGGGCGGTTATGAGAGTTTTACAGATTAGACAAGATCTAATACTCGAGCGCCGGCCGTGATTGACAGCACAATTATAAAGCAAGATGACCGCTGCGGAGGACAATCCACCGTGAATCTGTTTGCTGGCCTCACAATGACTCCTGTCTTCACACGGCTTATTGCAAAGACGCCAAGATTCTCTATGGCAGTTGCTTCATTTTCTACCGATTTATTTTGCCAATTGGTTCAGATACAGTTTATATTGATGATATTATGCTCTTGGAAATGGGCCATAGGAATTTTTTATATGGAAACTACGGCTTGTCGGCCAAAGTCTGCAAGTTCTTTCAAGTGCTTGCCGCTGACCAATCTATTAAATATTACATATGGCCTCCCTGGATCCAGGGGGCAGCTGGCGTAGTGGTTAGAGCTTTCAACTTTGAATCCAGGGTTCCCTGATTCAAATCCCGCTCTAACCACTATACTAACTGTGGCGTTTTTCGGGCTGAAAATGCGTTAAACCCCATTGCTCATGGCGGTCTGGTTAGCCCTTGCAGTGTGGCTCTGTCCGGCGTTGCTTCAGATGCGCTATATGTGCTAACCTCCCCGCTATGTCATCCTTTCATTGACAATAAACATGGACCTTTCATAGACTTAGCAGAGTGTGCGACATATGTATCTCGTATGTAGACATTTGGAACCGGTGGCGTGATTAGAAAAATGTCAACTGTCTGCATGAATGGAAAAAGGTCAATTGTCTGCCCAGACTGGGTGGGTTTTTCACACTATTCTCCCACTCCCATATATGTGAGGCTAATCAGATTGTCGTGTGAACCACATTAATAGGCTAGCTTTGTATAAGGACCCAGGATGGCCTATCACAACGATTACTTCGGTAATCAGCCTATAAATACATACACACAATACTTTGTATTTACTACCATACAAAGTTCCCTGTTATAGATTGGTGTGTCACAGAGTCAAGGTGGGTTGAAAGTATTTCAATTTATGAAGACACACCGTGAGTTTTATGGCCCGCAGTGTTAGTTATTCTCAATGCGGCCTTCGGTTCAAGGAATCATGTTTGATAACGGGCATGCTTGCACATATGTCAGATGGAGAATTAAAAAAATCTGCTAATACCATTTCACCGGTTACGTTGTGAGCGAAAAAATGGTCCATAATGAACTCATAGGTTGGTAGTGAGTATCAACTGTCAATGTGGCTGCTTGTTGAGAGTGATCAGTGGGGGGGGGGGTAGGATCACTGGACTTGACAACCACATGTAACTGATTCAGTTCTTTAAGCAGCAGGGGCCAGATTTGAGAGAAAAACATTTGGCAGTGGATTGCAGTGTCCTTACTATTTCCTGCGTCACATTATATAAATATTACTGGTTTATTTTTAAAAAAAAGATAAGCACTAAAATACAACTATTCTTGGAAGGGTGTATAAATGGTAGATGAGGGCGTGGTTGGATGAGAATGTCACGTATGAGTAATGTTACTGACTAGACTGCTTCTAAGTATAAAGACGTAGACTAGGCTGGTTTGTACTGTATGTATGAATGTATCGATAGGCCAATTCTCACTAAGAGGGAAGCGTTGTTTGGGCCAGATTTGGCCCTTTACAAAACTAGCCTAAGGTATGTTAGTTTTTTGGACGTAATTTGCAAGGGGAGCATTAGCTGTGAATTGTCGTGGTTATGAATTTCTTTAAGTCTTCCTGTCTTGTTGAGGCTGGTTTGGCGATATATTGTGTCAACTCCTGACCCGAGGACAGAACTCAATGATAATGATATCAATCACACCATATTATGGTGACATGCATAATTATCTGTGTTGGAACCTTCAGTTTTCTGTCACGAACTTGCTCGGTCATTGAGGATGTGCCGGTCGCCAGTGGCAACGAGAGCCACGCGCCTGCGTGCACCGACTCATTTATTCGCCATAAGTTCACGTGCCACTTCACCTGACCCATCCACCTCTGTTTCGCGGACAAGGAGGCTGTCTCTTTCAGTGGTAACTATTCATCACTGACATTTGACGTTCAAGAACAATCGCTAGTTAAGTGGTAGTTCATGTCATTATTATCGGCGTACGACCTTAAAGTCGACTGTCACGACAACTCTGGACAATACATCTTTGTGTCACTCCTTTTTGTTCACACCTTTACTATAGATATGACTTCCTCTCGCATGCCGTACTGTCTAACAGCGCCATCGTCAATAGATATCGTGTCATTGATTTATCCTATATTCTACATTCTGTATATATGATTTGTAAAATTTACTCTCGATATTTTTAGTACAGGTGTGTTTTGCAGAGAGCGATTAGATTTGAACAAAAGTTACTCATTTCTCTCAGTTCTGTAAATTAACCCTTACCACTCTGGCAACTGTTCATCACATTAGTCTAGTAATACAATTCGTTGACAACAGAGTGCCAAGGGTTAAGTCAGAGCCAAATATGGATGATAACAACAGCTATTATATAGCAAATTCTGGGTTTTATTGGTTGTTTAGAGCCAAGATTGTTGTAGCACTTCATGAATTAGAGTATTATAGTGTGTGAAACCTTTGATATTAATAATATTCCCAATTACCTCCCTTGGCGCATATGCGGATTACCGAATCTAAATCAGCAAATACCACCACTCTACCTATTTAATTATGTTGCATTTCCATTAGATGAGACCTTGACAGAAATGGTTTACTTTGGCTTCATGAAACAAGATTATATTAAAAATCGAGATTAGAGAATACGTCCTCGACGCAGGAGTAGTACCTTCTATAGTCACTTGACTCGTCCACTCTCGTGAATCTTGTTGTTTCGAATCTGCGCTATTGTTACAATTCAAATATAACAAGCAATATCGATATATATATCTCTATGTGAGATATGTCACAAAAACAGTAGTTTCAATTTTGCCATGATGGGACATTCTTATACAGAATAAATTTGTAAAATTCAACCTCTACTAAATATTGAGACGGAATATGATTGTTATTATGTAACGAACCATTTTCTCCATAAAACATTAAAGTACCCCCCCCCCCTCATACATTAAGAGCGTACGATGTAATTACCATCCACAGAGCAATATCAAATTGACTTTGTAGGTTTTTTTATATGTTTTATAATAGAAATAATAGAAACTGAGGCACTGCTTCAAAATGAATTTAAAGAAACCATGTCCAAGTGATTTTTTTCAATTAGGTGGTTTTTACTAATTTTTTGTGCTGCAACAAAAAGATATTTGTACGTAATAACATTTTAGACTTTTTAATTTAATTAGAATATCGCATTGCAATATGCTATTGCATATAACAAATATGCATTATCGGGTATTCAGAGGTGTGTATCACTGTTGGTCTGTCAGCAATATATAAATTCATAAACTTACTGATGCAAATATCCTTAACTCATTTATCAAAATATTATTGTGTTTGATGATATAGTTTTATTGGTCTGTTTTCTGACACACAGTAGAATGTAGAATTGTAGATGCATATCTTTATAGTTCATAGTTACCATATTGTCTTCACTTATCATTACCATACTTGTACAGTTACGTAGTTTATAGTTGTTTCGAAAAAGTGGTCACAAATCTTGTATGTACATAGGCTAGAACAGCTGCAAGCTACTACAGAGAGTTGTTAATAAACACCGAAAAACAATCGATTTATTGATTAATGTGTCAAGATATTGTTTCTCATCGATTAGATGGTTATCGATTTTATGTTATCTCGCCGAGTTTACAGTCTCCCCATTATTTTAGAGTCCCACTGATTTACATGTCCATCGCTGATTCCGTGGTCGTCCATCTCGCGGCACTGTGTCGGATTATGCAGGTTGTTAATGCCGTGATTGACCGGTGGTTGGATATACTTACGGCCTCTAAGTCGCACTAAGTACCGCTAGTTGTCACGTATCCCAGCTCGGGAACTCATTACCCGACTCGACACTACGACATGACTCGACACTAATCACTGGACTCGCTACTCTATCATTCTGTCCATCACTCGCAAATACCATGCTTTTTAAGTTCACTTCCCCTTTTGGATAAAGAAATCGCGAAAGTTATTGAAAATTTATTTAAACACGAGCTTTCCCATACAGACGGAATAGTCTATAAAATCTATAAAGCCTGTAAAGCCTGTAAAGACTATAAAGCCTATAATGCCTATAATGCCTATAAAGTCTATAAAGCCTATAATCCCTATTTAGCCTAAAGCCAATTTAGCCCATAAAGCCTATCAAGGAATGATGATGGGACCATAGTAGAATAGTGAGGACAATAATAGTATGTGTGAGCCTAGTGTGATAATAGCCTGTGGTCATGTTGTTTAGGTAAGATTAATACAATAATTATTGTGAACTTTTGCTAGGCTATGATGGGTCACAAACAAATGAAGTGTGTTTATACGGTAGCTAAAGAATACTGCAATATGAGTATACCCAGTAAGATCGACTTTTTGAGAATGCCGAGGTAAATGCATCCTCAATTAAGTTCCTAATTTGCTATTATTATTTACCACTTTATGAATCAATAGTTAGCAAGCTAGTTATTTGAATATCAGCATACATAAAAGAAAAAAATCTTTGTATGGTGTGGTTATAGATTCCATCACATCTCACTCAGAACTTTTTCCGTTTTTTTTTTTACATCTAAACTTTAAATTATGGGTTGGCATTTAAGTTATTACATCATATACAGCTAATAACTGTCAGGTTAATAGGTTTTATCTAATCCTTTTGCTTATTTAGAAAAGTACTTAAACAGTAACGACAGTTGCTAAGAAAGGCTATTTATTGCAATAATTGTCACGTATTCCAACACTATTAATACTTCATTGAGCAACATTGGATTGGACATCGGGTGCATTCTCTATCGCTCCAAATAGTGAGTAAATAGCTGAGAATTACAATTAATGACAGATATCGTCGTAAGGCTATCCGGTGTGGCTGGCTGGCGGAGAGTCGGTAGCCATTGCGCGTACTGTAGCGATAAAACGCGTGATAAAACGGCGAGCGCGGACTGCTATAATAGTTCATTTAATGTCGAATGAATGGCGTGAGATCCGTTAATATTTATGCTGTCTGTCGGGAGATTGAATAATGACGTGTTATACCTATTGGGTTGTCAGGATGTTTAGTGACTGCGCCGACTGGCTTGTTTTATCGTAGTGGATGGTGGATGGCTGATTTTGGTCAGTAAATATCGCCGGCTCACCTCATTATTACTGCATAGTGACACATTACATTTATTGAGTTGTCAGGATATCTAGTGACAACTTTAGTGCTTTTAAACCCCATTATTATTATTATTAGTGACTGCTAGCTAGACTGGCTCGTTTTATTTAAGGGAATGCTTGACTTTGGCCAGTAAATATCTATTGTGTACCCTTATTACAGAATGGTGACATATTATAGCTACTTGGTTGGTAATATGTCTGGTTTCCCAACTGTAGTGACGTTATCATACTCAGTTTGACATCACATTACTTGCTTGTAGTGGACAAAAACATTTAATTGTTGCTGGAACAGATACACGGTGACTAAGAAAGATTGTCATTCGATACGTATATGCACATGTAGGTACATTCACGCATATACATATACACGCATACACATATACGCATACACATATATACGCATATACATATATACGCATACACATACAATAGCCTGTGGTCATATTGTTTAGGTAAGATTAACACGATATTGTGAACTTGTGCTAGGGTATGATGGGTCACAAACAAATGAAGTGTGTTTATACGGTAGCTAAAGAATACTGCAATATGAGTATACCCAGTAAGA
>WURV02183196.1:18276-77239 GCA_011762755.2 Epimenia babai | reverse complement strand
TGGGTGAATCCCCTCTGGTATCCTCCGCCCACCGGGCGGGAGGAAAGGCTCCCGCAGGGAGTTTTTTCTCCCGCCCGCTTGGCTCGGGGGTGGCCGGAGGGGACTGGGCCCCCGGTCTATGGAGGAGTTTCCACTTTATGTTCACATCCGGATTTGTGGACCATGGATGCCTCAAGCATTCATCCTTCTGCACCAACCTTACATAACTGCCATTTTAGCTGGTGGTTTTATTTTGGTCTGTCCAGAAAACCGGGGGAAGTCCAACCTGACAATCCCCTCAAAAGCGCACTAGGGGTTTGGCATGCCAGACCCTTTTAAACCCATCCAACCAGCCCGGCTGACGCCGTAAAAAGACGGGCCAATCAGGCTTGTCTATGATCGATCAGAAAAGGTTTTAGCTTTTGATTTTGAGAAACAGAATTTGGGCTGGCGGATTCTTGCAGCGGGCAATACCAGCATGATTAAAAAGCCTCCGGACCCTTGGGCGAAAGCCAGTTCTCCAATATCTTGCGCAAACTATCTAAATTGATGGGTTTCGCAATAAAATCGTTCATGCCCGCTGCCAAACATTTTTCCCGCTCACCTGCCAGCGCGTGCGCCGTTACAGCAATAATCGGCAATCGGCACCAAGCGGCTTCAGCGCGAATGTGGCGGCAGGTTTCATACCCGTCCAACTCGGGCATTTGACAATCCATCAAAATCAGGTCGAACGGCCCCTGATCCAGCAATTCCAAGACCTCACGGCCATCCGCGGCCATTTCAACCGCATAACCCAGTTTATCCAGCATCGCACGAATCACTTTGCGATTAATGGCATTGTCTTCTGCCACCAAGATGCGGCGCTGTCCCATCTTCTGCGCCCCAGGTACCGCCACCACTTCTTCGGAAAGTACTTGCTGCGGTCCAGACTCCCGGCTGTTCCTCCGCCAAAGCAACTTCAATGTCTGTACAAAGCGTGCCCGGCGCAAAGGTTTGGCAACAGCCAGCGAAACCCCGGCCTCGCGCACCAAATGAGGTGCGGGCTGCATCCCCCGGGAGGTGAGCAAGAGCAGATTTTGCGAACCCAAAGCAGCATCCCGGTTTATTTGGGCCGCGAGTGCCAATCCGCCACCGCCGGAAAGCGCCGCATCAATAATCACGGCATCAAAAGGCCGGTTTTGCCGTAGACTGTCTTGGAGCTCCGAAAATAAAGCCGCCGCGTTTTCCGCGCCAACACATTCCATTTCCATAAGCCGGGCCTGCATTTGCAAGTTTTTTTGACAAAGTACATCATGTGAAGCAACCAGCAGACGGCGGAAACCACCGGGTACGGAAAGCACCTGTCCCAAGCTCTGACGATGTTTGCCTAGTTTGACCGTGAAGGCAAACTTGCTGCCAACACCTTCGGTGCTGGTAACGTCAAATGCGCCGCCCATCAAATCCACCAGCGCCTTGCAGATCGCCAAGCCAAGACCGGTACCGCCAAACCGGCGTGCGGTAGAATCTTCTGCCTGAGAGAAGGGCTCGAAAATGGACTGCAAATTCTCAGTCTTGATACCAATGCCCGTATCTTCTACCTCATAGCGCAACACAACATGCTGGGCGCCTGTTTGGGCTAATGCCACACGCACCGCAACACTGCCATGTTCGGTAAATTTCACCGCATTATTCACCAGATTCACCAATACTTGGCGCAAATGCGAAACATCGCCCTTAACCGCCAAAGGCAGGGGCCCCTCCGCCATCCAGTCCAAGGCCAGCCCCTTGCGGCTGGCCTTGGTTGCCAGCAATTCGATGACCTCTTCGACCGGGTCGGCGGGATCAAAAGCCACGGTTTCCAAACGCAACTTTTGTTTCTCAATTTTGGAGAAATCCAAAATATCGTTGATTAGATGCAACAATAGTGATCCAGATTGTTCGATGGTTGCGGCAAACTCTTGTTGTTCGCGGTTCAAACGGGTATCCAGGAGCAGTTTGGACATGCCAATTACCCCATTTAAGGGCGTGCGGATTTCGTGACTCATCAAGGCGAGAAAATCGCTTTTGGAACGGTTCATTTCCTCAGCATGGCGGCGGGCGGCAACCAATGCACGTTCGGTGCGGTTGCGTTCGTATAAAAAACCAAATACCACAAATGAGAGGCCCAGGATGGCCGAAAGGCGGTTGAGCAGGCTTTGGACCGCGTGTTGTTCACCCGGAATGAGATTGGGAACCTCAATCCCCCAATTGGGCAGTACAAAAAAAACGGCCGTGGTCATCAAAACGAGTGCGGTTGCCCACCACAGAGCACGCATGCCAATCACAAAGCCTGCTGCCACCGGAATGATGTAAAACCAGCTAAAATTGGGGTCAAAAAAGCCGCCGCTGACCGAGTTAGACAACACCAAGAGCAGGAATAAGGCAGAAATGGCAATCGCGCCGGCAATTTGAGGCTTCAGGTGTATGCGCAAAAGCATCATATTGGCGCCCCCAATGCCAATAGCCAACACCACCCCCACCGAAACCAATGGCACACCTAGAAAAAAATAAACAAAGACAAAGGGTAAGCCAATCAGAATGATCAACAAGCTACAGAGGTTTACAATTCGTATTTGGCGGTGAATACGGGGTTCCACCTTGTCAGGTGGTATGCCCGAAGTAAGAATATCTTCCATTCTTTGCAAAAAACGGCTCATAGACTACAAAACCACCAGGCGGACAAAAAAGAACATAAAGACACTGGGGCAGCAGGTCAAGCGGGTACCTTTCGTTTTAAGCCAGGTGCCACGCGGCCAGGAATGGTAAGCAACCGGTAGTTCTCAATGCCAAGCCGTGCAACACGGCAACGGTGCGCAAGCATTCAGAACGGCATCTTCCTACCGCCGTTTTAGGTCAATAACTGAAAAAAGCAATCGCTCCAGCCATGCGGCGCAACACCCTTTTTCAGAATCTATAGATCCAGAAATCCATGGCTAAGTATGGGATTAAACCGGCTCAAGCGTCAATAGCAGATCCGTGCGCCAGGCTTCATCCCTAGGCCTATCTTCCATTGCAAAGCATTGGCGGACTATGAGATAAGTTTACGGGCCACGCCGGTTGAAAACAGCACGCTAGAGCCCGGATGCCATTACATCAATCGAATGCGCCCCCAACCCCGCGCTTAACGGGGTCAGCGCTGTTTTTGGATTTTGAATATGATGAACCCGTTGAAGCCTTCGCCAGCTCAGGCACGCAACACCGTTTGGCCCTATGTCTTTCTGCTGGGCCTTGCTTTTGCACAAGCCTTTATCATTTTGAAACTCCATCGCGACTCCTGGTTCGAAGACGACCCCAATATTGTGTTCTATGTGCGCCAGCACCCCAATCCAGTGGATTATTTTGCCAATAAAAAGGTAATGCTGGAACTCACGCCACGCCGCATCTTCACCCCCATGCAACCCATGAGCTTTTGGGTTGATGACCATCTCAGCGGCGGCAATCCAACTTGGTATTACATCCACACGGCGCTGGTTTTTTTCTTAACCCTGTGTTTGGGCTTCTATTTGTTGCGCGCCTGGCTACCGCCAGGACTTGCGTTGTGGACATGCTCGCTTTGGGCTTTGGCACCATCAACCATCTCCATTTTGGAGTTTATTTCCGCCCGCCACTATTTAGAGAGCTTGGCTTGGCTGCTTCTGGCCTGCATCTTCTGGCAAAAGGGCCTGGCGAAGGCGCACCGTTCACCGGGGTTACTTGCTCTGGGCTTGATTTGCTATTTTTTGGCCGCCATCAGCAAGGAATTGGCGGTTACCAATGGCATTCTGTTGCTGTTCAGCGCCGCCGTGGCCAAACGCAAATGGCTGGCGATCCTGCCGCTGGGAATCGTGGGCGCCATTTATGCCGCCTACCGCATTTGGACCATCGGATTGGTGGCCAGCGGGTTCCCGCCCCTCACCATCATTTTGGAAAATTTGCCGCGCTTTTTGAAACGAATCCCGTTTATGTTGGCGGGAAATGAGGGCGGGTATCTGCTATTCGCCATTTTTGGCGGCTGGCTGCTCTGGAACTGGCGCAAACAGATCAATGTGGTATCTGTAATTTTGGGATTCCATTTGGTACTCGCAATGTTCACCATTTTACCAGTCGCCCAATTCGCCAGCGACGCCTACGCAGGCCTGGGAACCTGGTACCGGGTGCTCTTCATATTCAATACGGTGTTTATTGTGGCGGCAGCCTTTTTCTTAAAGCAATGGCAAGCCCCATGGCCGCGCTATCTGGTTGGTGGTCTCAGCCTCATCATTCTCGCCATTGGCAGCCTGCAGACCGCAAAAAAATGGGACCTCAACAAAGCCGAATACCACCGCGCGGCTCAATTCTACGACGCCAACCCAGACAAACTGCTGTACACCTATTTGCCGACCTTCTTTTTCAACGGAATCCATAATTTATCCTCTTTTGGCAAACCGCTGCATTTTGTGGGCAGCGGCACGCCACCGGAAAAAGCGCTAGACGCCCTTCAGGCTTTTCCCAACATCTGGCGTCATCAGGAAGGCCGTATCGAGGCCGCGCCTGCCCTGTTCCCCACTCTGGCCTACAATGCGTTACACGCTAAACTGCCCCTGCACCAGCCCTTGCCGGAAGCTGCAACCCGTGAGGACCGCATCAGACCGGGCCATTTACCAGATTTCATCGATGCCCAAGGCGCAAGCCTGCAAATCAATCAATCCGTGGCCGGCTGGTCCAAACCCTTGGGCAGCCTTCAACTTACCCTTCAAGAAGATCAGCCCATCCACTTGATATGGCCCTTGCCTTTGTCAATGGCCAATCATCAAGCTGCTTTTTACCTCAACAACCCAGGGCCTAAACCCCAAATGGTTGGGTACAAGCTTTGGGACAATCAAGGCAATATTCACTGGCAAAATCAAGCCCCGTTGCCAGAACAGTCATCCAAATTGATTCCTTTGGAACCGGGGAGAATAATCCAAGGAAAAGGTCCATTCAGGCTCACCATCGAAAGTGGCGGCCCATTGCATGCTTGTGCGCTGAGCCTTTCACCTTCGGGGCGGATTTTGTGGGCAGCGCCCCAGACAGACGGCACCCGGTCTCCCGCCCTTATCGCGCATATTCCGGTCAACCAAGCCGTTTGGCAGTCTGGCATCCTCTTGTTTAACCTTGCAGATCATGGGGGTAAGGCACAACTCTGGTGGTACGGTGCCAATGCGGGCAACCAACCGCAAGAGGTGACTCTGGCGCCTGGCGAAAGCGTCCGCATTACGGCTCCCAACGAGATTGAAGCTGCCAAATTAGTGCTCCCAGAAAACTGGCTGGCACGTCAGTTTTTAATTGAAACCGGGACCTCAAACGCGGCCCTTATTGTGCCAGCCAACCAGCCTGGAACCCAATTTAGCGGTCCAGCTCTGGCTTTCACTCACGAGCAGCGCCAAAACCTGGCCATTTTCAATCCAAATAGCGCGGACAACTCGGTTCAGTTTTACACGGCCGCAGGCAAAATCCTGGCAGAACAAAGGGTGAATGCAGCGCGAAAGTTTATTTTCAGTCACTCGGTAAAAAGCACCGGCCCCATTACGGCCATCCACACGCAGCAGCCAGCAGTTGCGGTGATCCTGCATCAGTGGCCGTGGCGTCAATGGCGGGTAGAAACCCTGCCTGCCAAAAATGGTCTCCAGCGGCCCTAGCCAAGGCTCACTTGAAGACCATCAAAAAGCCTCGCGGTGCTTAAAAAAGCAACCGATTGACAGAAACCGTTTAATGCACCGCATGAAGGTCATCATTTCACAGGAAAGCGGTTCATAAACACAAAAAAGGCGGCCGTTGCAGACCGCCTTTTTACATCCTAAATTGCGGGGCAAATTAGGATTCGGGAGTTGATTCCCCGTCATTGGCAGCTACTTTGGTAGAAGTAGCGGCCACTTTGGCTTTGCTGGCGCAGCAGCTTGATTTGGTACCAGCTGCAGCAGTAACTGTTTCACCCTTGGCGGATGCTTGAATCGCGGCAGGAGCTGCTTTAGAAGCGCAAGAGCCGTCGGTAGAGGCTTTCATAGCCGCTGTTTTGGCTTTAGATGAGCAACTGCCTGAGGTAGATGCTTTCATGGCTGCTGTTTTAGCTTTGGATGAGCAACTACCCGAGGTAGACGCTTTCATGGCCGCTGTTTTGGCTTTAGATGAGCAACTACCCGAGGTAGACGCTTTCATGGCTGCAGGCTGAGCTTTGGATGAGCAACTACCCGAGGTAGACGCTTTCATGGCTGCAGGCTGCGCTTTGGATGAGCAACTACCCGAGGTAGACGCTTTCATGGCTGCGGGCTGCGCTTTGGACGAACAACTTCCTGAAGTGGACGCTTTCATGGCGGCTGTTTTCGCTTTTGAAGCGCATGATCCAGCAGTAGAGGCTTTCATGGCCGCGGGCTGTGCTTTAGATGAACAACTGCCGCTTGTAGAAGCTTTCATTGCGGCAGTTTTTGCTTTAGATGAACAACTGCCACTTGTAGCGGCTTTCACGGCTGCAGGCTGCGCTTTGGATGAGCAGCTTCCAGCGGTGGATGCTTTCGCCATAACTGGGGCAGCATCAGATGAGTTTAGTTTGGCTTGTTTTTGAGACGCTTTTCCATCACAAGCCAATCCCATCATTGAGAAGGCTGAAGCCAAAACAAGAATGGCCGTTAATTTTCTAACCATTACCTATTCCTCCAATATTTGTTAATTCCAATTTTGAGAAAACACCACTACTCCATGTTTCGCAGCACCCGTGCAAAAGTTTCAATTGCAACGGCGATTCAATGCGTCCACCTGCGGAAATGAGGCACATTTGAAAGGGTGTTCAACGACCGGTATTTCGCCTAAATGAAATACTGGACCACAATGGTATCGCCGTTTCAAAATCAAATACTCCACATTGAAATGACACCGGATACAGGTACGAGAATCCCGCGAATGGTTTTAGAAACCAGAGCCTGGGGGAATCGCTGTTCCCAGTAGTGAGTTGGTCATGCCGTGCACTCGCAAAAGCGGAACATCAGACAGACCGGATAGGAATCCCGATTCTTCACTTAGGTAAACAATACCATTTTGGTTTTCATTCCCCAAGCTGATCGTGGAAAAACCAAGACAGGCCGGGCCATTTCCAAGAGGAAACACCCGCAACCGGCCGCGGATCATCAGGGAAGACCTGCTACTTGATAGGCGGTTACCCGAACCGCGTCATCATCATCGTGCCCTACGGCAAAAATTTGCTGATCTTTGCCATAAAAACCAAGCGCATCGCCCTTGTACGGCGCCGTGGCCAGCAAACGGCCGCTATTGTCAAAAAAATCCAACAATCCCTCACCTTTGTCAATGCGGTAATTGGCAATCACGGCAAAGCCTTTGCCCAGGGAAATAATACTGGCAATTGGCGAAATGATATCGGGCAAGTTGGCACCAGCAAAGGCCCGGTCAAAAACTGGCTTTTTCAAATTAGGGGCCAGAAATGGATTGCCCAACAGACCTTCCCAAAGCGCCTCGCAAAACATTTTGCGGGCCTCAGGTGTAAAGGGTGCGGGTTTTAACTTGCGCGAAAACTTTACTTGAACCTCACCATCGGCATTACATATCTGACCTTCGTATTTGGCGGTATTGGCCACTACGAATTGGCTGCCGCCCAAACTGGCGGAAAGCGGAAAGCCGCGCGATGCCTGTTCAAATTGCTCTTTGAGAAATCCTACCCAAAATGCAGGGTCACCTGCTTTTGACCAATCTTTTGGCGGTAGCGCCAGAGAAACATAGCTCTTAGTTGGTTTCAACGACTCCCCATAAAGGGATACATCGTAGGTAATTTGAAACTGCGAATCGGTTTTTACCGAGAAAAATACGTTATTGCCATTGTCTAAGAGCACGGGTGCACCGATATTCTGAATTCCGGGCTCAAAACCAGTCTCACTCAGAAATTTACCCGCAGCATCAAAGAGAAGGCGCTTCTTGGCACCACAATCAAATACTGCAATTTGCCCTTTTTTATCCGAGGCAATGGCAGTGGGTTCTTGAAATTCACCCGGGCCCTGCCCTTTTAGGCCAAACTCTTGTTCGAATTCGCCCTTTTTATTCACAACCACAACCCGAAAATTCCCCGGGTCCAAAATGTAAATGCGGCCATCTTCACCAGCCGTCAAAGAAACCGTGTCTGAGAATAAAAAATTTTCATCCTCACCACCCCATTGAAACTGCTGCTGCAGGTTGAGTTTAAGTGGCGACTCGGCCTTAAAACCGTTTTCAACCACGGTTTGTGAAAAACACAAAAACAGGAACCAAACCATAAACCTCTCCCCTATTTGGTGACGGAACTTCACGCGTCCATCCTGTAACTCGAGCCCGGTTTTTTAAAAAAAGGCGCTCCGGTCTGCTGAAGCAAGTTTGAGGTTCAACCCAATTTCAAAGAGGTGAGGCACTTTCTCACACCTCAATCCCAAATCACAGGCCCAAGTACATCATTATCTTACGAAACGGGAGAGATTCAAGTTAGCAATTGTGGAGAATCGCTCACATTTCAGAAGCGGCAAGGCGGCAATCCAAATGCGGGCGCCCCCACATGATTTTCATTTGCAATGGAGAAACGCAGGGCCCTTTTTCTCTCAAGGTTCCAGCCAAAAACGGCCATATTATCCAAGCTCAGCACCCATCCCCGGTCTTGGTTGTGCGGCGTACAGACGGTATGTCTCCTCCCTGGGCCGTAATATACTTGAGTTTAAAGAATGGCCATTTCTGAGACGGCAACTGGCGCATTTAGCTGGAACCTTTACAATAAAAATATCTCTGCGCAAGCCAGCTATTTTTGATGTCAGGAGACTGGAACCATTATTAAATGCGGGGCTTGTGCTTGAAAAGGCGCAGGTATGCCAAACCGGGTGGCGAGGGGTTTTAGGGTCTGGAGATTCCGGGCCGCACTATTACCATATTGCGGAAAGCGTGGTTTAGGCACGCTTTGTCATCCACATTTGCATCAAGCCCTTCACCTTCATGAGGTCATCGAGAATTAATCCCGCCCCATCAGCCATGTGGGCCACCACCTTACCGTGGATCTTAAGGCTGCCGGTTAATCCAGGAACCAAGAGGCGCACGTAAATCACCGAATGCAATGGCGGACGTGGATACGGCTGATTTAAATGCAAGCCACCATGTTGAATATTTTGGTCGTATTCCCTTTGAAATTCGGTCAAAGAACCGAAGGTATATTCGTAAGGCAAATCCGAAGAGCCAAAATCTAGATTAAGCACGTCGGCACAGAATTTACTGTCGACCATGGTGAACTGAATGCCCAAATACATGGAGTGATCGATAATATTCAGGCGGTGCCAGCGAATTTTTCCCTTCACATGGTAATGGCCCTTTTCCCCGTTCACCGAAAAATCCATGGGCAAATCATGGGGAAACTTCTTGCGCGAAGGCAGGCGGACCTGCATCCCGGAGGACGATACATTGACCAGACGGCCATAGAGAGAAGATTCACCATTTAGGCGGACCTTCAGCGGTTTTCGAATACGCGGAGCCCTGCGTTTTTCCATTATTTTATTCCTATCACGGCTAGGAAAAAGATCGATTGATAAAAGCCAAATATGAGGTTGTTAAATTGATGGTAAGCTCAAAAAAAACCGTGGTCAAGCTAATTCAAAAACACGCCTCAAATCAAAATAGCAGAGAATCCAGAATCTCTCGCCATTTTCATTCTCTCAATCAGGCCGCTTTGGGAATTTTGATCAAAACCGCGGTCATGTCATCAAATTGCTCCTCATCGCCTACAAATTGGTTGTAATCTTCGCGAATCGCGGCTAGCAACTGCGAGGCTTGCAATTCTTCACCCTGGTGCAGTAAATCCATGAGCCGTTTTTCGCCAAATACTTGCCGTTTGCAGTTCATACCTTCGATTAGGCCATCTGTATAAAAAAGCAGTATGTCGCCGGGTTGCAGCTCCAATTGCTGGTCGGAAACCACCTGATCAAACATTTGACCCGGCTCCAAACCAATGGCCATGCCGTTGGATTTGAGCAGCCGGGTGGCACCGCTGCTGGGGCTGTGGAGAATCATGGGATTATGCCCCGCGCTGGAAAATACCATGCGGCGGTTGCGCGTATCGATAATCGCGTACATCAGGCTGAGAAACATATTGGCCTCGGAAGCCCGGTGGAATTGGCGGTTGATCAGCGAAAGGGTTTCCTTGGGCGTTTTGGTTTCGCCTTTAAAAGCCTGTAACAAACCCTTGGTCATGGTCATATACAGCGCCGCGGGCATGCCTTTGCCGGAAACGTCGCCAATCACCACACCCAGTTTTTCAAAGCCATAGGGCAGAAAATCGAAATAGTCGCCGCCTACTTCCTTGGCCGGCTGGGAGAAGGAGGCGATATCCAAGCCACCTACTTGCGGCAAGCTGCTGGGCAACATGGAGACTTGCACTTTATGGGCCAGTTGCAGCGATTGGCGCATTTGGCGCTCTTGCCCGCGGATTTGCAGGATATTGCGGATCCGCACCGACAATTCCTTCATATTGAACGGTTTGGAGAGATAGTCGTCGGCACCAGTTTCCAGGCCTTCCACCCGCATTTCATCGGAGGCTTTGGCAGTGAGTAGAATCACCGGCGTATGGCGGGTGAGCGGGTTTGCTTTCACCGCCCGGCAAAGATCATAACCATCCATTTTGGGCATCATGATGTCACTAACCACCAAATGGGGTTTGGCTTGATGGACGATGGCCAAACCCTGCTCGCCGTCACAGGCTTCCAAAATGCGGTAGTGTGGTGCCAACGCCGCTCGAATGTAATCGCGAATGTCGGCATTGTCATCCACAATCAGGATGGTTTCGCCAAAACATGCACCGCCACCATACACCACCGTGCGTTGGGCGGTCGTTTCCAAATGGGCCAAGGCCACTTTAGCTTTTTCGGCCAGGCGGCTATCATCTTCACCACTCAGTGAACCGTAGATTTCACCGGTTTGCAGGTGGGCCTCGCCCAAGGGCAAGGTAATATGGCAACAGGTGCCTTCGCTAACTTGGCTTTCCAGCCGGATACCGCCATGGTGCATTTCCACCAGTTCTTTCACCAGCGAGAGGCCGATGCCAGTACCCTCGGTTTTGCGTGTGCTCGAACCATCTACCTGGCGGAACCGGTCAAAAATATGCGGCAGATCATCGGCGGGAATGCCTTCTCCGGTATCCGCCACCCAGAGATGGGCCTGTTTTCCAGTGGCGGGATCAACCTCCAAACCCACGGTGATTGCGCCACCCGCGGGCGTAAACTGGAACGCATTGGCCAACAGGTTGAACATAATTTTTTCTATTTTTTCGGGGTCAAAATAAATTTGGGCCGGTGCCCGGCTGAATTCGGTTTCCAAGGCCACTTGGTTTTGATCAGCAAGGCTTTGAAAGGCCGCCACAATGGGGCGGATAAAGCCCGCCAAATCGCCGTACCGGGCTTGAAACCGCATCTTGCCCGCCTCTAGCTTGGCAATGTCCAGAAGTTGGTTAATCAACCGCAGCAAGCGGCGTGCACTGCGCAACATGATGCCGTGTTGCTGACCCATCCTATCAGGGGTCACCCCTTGCGAAAGCATGGTTTCCAGCGGACCGATAATCAAGGTTAGCGGTGTGCGGAACTCGTGCGAGACATTGGAGAAAAATTGGGTCTTGAGACGGTCTAACTCCAAAATTTTCTGAGCTTGGGCCTCGGTCTTTTCCTTTTCCTCGCGCAGGCAGCGGGTTTTATCAGCAACCAGGCACTCCAATTCGGCTTGTTGCCGTTTGAGGTTGCGGACCCGGATACGGTAACCGGTGAAAAGGCTTCCGGGAATCAAAATGGCGTACAGCAAATATGCCAGTGGCGTGCGCCAAAACGGAGGGGCAATATACACCGGCAGGGTTGTAACCGCTTCATTCCAGACACCATCGCTATTAGAGGCTTTTACCTTCATTTGATAGTGGCCCGGCGGTACGTTGGTGTAAACCGCCCAGGAATCAGTGCTGGGAATGCTCCAATCACCGTCAAAGTTCTCCAATTTGTAGGAGTACAGATTCTTCCCCGGCACCGAAAAGTCCATAGCCGCAAAACTAAACTTAAAATAATTGTCTTTGTAACTCAGGTTCAAGGGCAGTCCGGATGAAACCGGTGCCCCACTCTTGCCTTTGGTATTGGGCGACCAAAAGCTGGTCAATTGAACGGGCGGTAAATATGCCTTTTTTTCAATCTGAGCCGGGTGAAAGCGGTTCATGCCGTTGTAACCGCCAAAGAAAATTTCACCTTCCTCACTTTGGTGAGAAACGCTCCAAAAGAAGATATTTTTCAGGCCATCTTCCAAATTGTAATTGAGTGACTCCCCAGTTTCGTGCTGATAGCGGGTGATGCCCTTTTTGTGGGACATCCAAAGATAGCCTTGATCATCGCCGGCAATCCCCAAAATGGTGTCGGAAGGCAAGCCGTCGCGGGTGTGAAATTGGTGAAATTTGCCGCGCTCCTCGTCAAATAAATTTAAGCCCGTATCGGTACTCACCCAAATCCGGCCCGCGGCATCCTCACAAATGGACATGATCACATTGCTGCTGAGCGAATGGCTGCGGCGGCGGTGATGGTAGAACCGCTGAAATTCCCCGGAATGTGGGGTCATCAGGTTTAAGCCATCAACCGTGCCAACCCAAAGCCGGCCTTTGCGATCTGCGAGAAGTGCGTTCACCATATTGTTGGAAAGCGAAGATTTCTGCTCTTTAATATGGCGGAAGTAGGTGAACTTATGGTGGACCGGGTCAAAATGAGCCAATCCACCGCCTTTTTCACCCGCCCCCAGCCATAAACCACCATTTGGATCTGGCGTCATCACCGAAACCACAGGAAAGCGCAGCCCGTGGGGATTGTCTGGTTCAGCAGGGATCTGCTTAAAGTAGTTTTTTTCGGGAATAAAGCGGTTGAGACCGCCCGGCGTGCCCACATAGAGATCACCGCGAACGTCTTCACTTAGCGCCATCACTTGATTGTTCAACAGGCTGTGGGAATCGCCGGGATAATGGAAATAATGTTTAAACCGGCCTTTTTTAACCTCGCGATTCAAACCATTGCGGGTGCCCACCCACAATCCGGTGTGAGGGCTGGACCAAATGGCGTTGACGCGCTGATTGCTGAGCGAGTGAGGTTTGCCCATGTCGTGGCCGACATGGGTGAACAAATGACGTTGTGGCCGGATTTTCACTAGGCCTTCGCCAGCACCGGCCCAGATAATACCGCCCTGATCTTGATATAGGCTGCGTACTCCGGTGATGCCCTCTCCGCCAATCTTAATCGAGAAGCGGCGCCAGGCGCGGCGGCCCGGAATTTTCACCCACAGGCCGTGGTTGGCCGTACCTACCCATGTCCGGCCTTCGCGGTCTGAAAGCACCGCGGAAATGGAGGGGCGCGGCCCTAAGTCCGGGGGTGGAATCAGCAAGGGCTCTGTCCGCACACGCTGGGTTCTGGGATAAAACACAAAAAGAGACGCACCCGAGCTCATCCACACACCGCCGCGCGGTGCGGGCCCCATGACCGAGAGCTTCTCAATCCCGGGTACGTTCACGGGTTGCCAGCGAGCCACACCGTCTTCTTTGCGGTAGAGCCCAGTTTTGGCCAGCGCCCATAACCTGCCATCTTCATCGCGGAATAGGCTGTTGATCTCGGAAGCGGCCAAGGTTTGATTGCCACCTTCCCCAGCTTCAACCCGCTGAATACTGCGCTGTTCGCGGTGAAAAAGGAATAAGCCGCGGTTCGTGGCCACCCAAATATGACCTTGCGGATCTTGTGCAAAATCATTGACCGAAATGGTTTCCATCGACCAGGCATCTTTGCCGGCCAAATCGAAACTCTCGAAGGCATCCGCATTGGGATCATAGACGCTGACGCCATTTTCGGTGCCAACCCAAAGCAGGCCTTCTTTGTCTTCAAAAAGCTCAAAAACCCAATTGCTGCACAGGCTTTCAGGGTCCCCGGGAACCTTGACAAACCTCTCAAACTCATAGCCGTCGTATTTCAGCAGGCCGTTAAGGGTTGCCGCCCATAGAAATCCTTGGTCGTTCTGCAAAAGGTCGGTAACGGTGTAAAACACCCCTTTTTCGATATGCACCTGCTCGGCAATCAATTTGCCATCAGGTTTGCCAAACCCAAGCAGTCCGGCACTCCCACAAAAACCCAAGCACAAGAACAGCACCAGCAGACACGGTGCTTTGCTTAAGCGTGAAGGCAGTTCCTCCCACCGCGGAAGACGCATTTTGGTTACCTTTAAAAAAGCAGGACTTTTCATAGAACCCCCATCACAAGCCAACCATTACCGGCAAATGATCTGTTTAGGTGTACGTGGCGATATATGCCGGGTTGCCAAGCAAAGGCATTGCCGCCCACGGCTACCGGTCTTTGGTTTTCTCACATTGGACCTTTATCGGCACTCACGGGCAACACCATGAGTTGAGGGAGCCGAGGGATGTATTGAAGACAGTCCACAAAAAGCTGATTCTAATTTACCAGGTATTTGCAGAAAGGTTCCGCAAAAAAAATTTAGAAAAAATTGACCAATTTGGCCTGCCACCAATCCCAACCGGCATCTTTGGCGTATCAAAAACAGGCCCTCAAAACCCGTCAGGCGCCACATTCGCATGGATCGCGGCTGCTTTGCGCCATCGTTCCGCTTATAATTTTCCGTGCAACCCCCTGTTCTTGTTGGTAAAAAGTCCGTATCGGCCAATTTCCGGTCCACCGGCGAAATTGCCAAGGAGTACAATACGTTTAATAAAATTGGGTTTTCCCAAGACTTGCTCCCAATCTTCGGAGGTATCTATGAAATTCGGGCTTTACATCGCTTTCATTTGCGGTATCCCAGCCCTCGCAACCCAGCCCATGTGGGTGCGATACCCCGCCATTTCACCAGATGGCAGCACCATTGCTTTCAGTTATCAAGGAAATTTATACCGGGTAGACAGCGATGGCGGGTTGGCCATTCCGCTTACCAATGGCACTCACTACAGCTTTATGCCGGTTTGGTCTCCCGACAGCAAAACCCTGGCTTTTGCATCTCACCGCCACGGCAATTTCGACATTTTCACGGTACCCGCCAAGGGTGGCAAGGTTAAGCGGCTTACATTTCACTCCGCCAATGATTTGCCCAGCAGTTTTTCTCAAGACGGCACGGAGATTATCTTCAATTCTCAACGCCTGGCTATTGCGGAAAGCAGTCTTTTCCCCTCTGGCAGGCTACCGCAAGTCTACCAAATCAGCCTTTCTGGCGGCCGTCCGCAAATGATGCTTTCGCTGCCCGCGGAAAACCCAAAAATCAGCCCCGACGGCAAAACCATGGTGTTTGAAGGCAAGCGCGGCATCGAGAACCAATGGCGCAAGCACCATCAATCCTCTGCAGCTCGCGACTTGTGGCTGTACCACTTTGAGGATAAAAGCTTTACTCAAATCTCTCAATTCAAGGGAGAAGACCGTCAACCGGTTTTTTCAGCCGATGGCCAGTCGATTTTTTATCTCAGCCAACAAGACGGCAGCTTTAACGTGTACCAGAAGCGCCTTCAAGCTGGGGCACAGCCTGAAGCACGTACCCAGTTCAAAAATCATCCGGTGCGTTTTCTTTCCGCCAGCAAGGATGGCGTGCTTTGTTTCACCTATCATGGTGAGGTATTTACCCTTAAGCCGGGTGGCCAGCCCGAAAAGGTGTTGATGGAAGTTATCACTGAATCTCAACCCGGCCTGGAAACCCAATCCGTGAGCTCGGGAGCACGTGAAATGGCGCTCAGCCCGTCGGGCAAAGAAGTGGCTTTTGTGGTGCGGGGTGAAGTTTTTGTCACGTCATTAGAAGGCGGTACCACCAAACAGATCACTTTCACACCCGAGCAAGAGCGCTCAGTCAGTTTTCATCCCGAAGGCCGGGCCATTTTATATGCCGGTGAACGCAACGGCAGTTGGAACCTTTACCAAACCAAATTGGCGCGCAAGGACGAGAAATATTTTTTCAACAGCACAGTTCTCGAAGAAGAGGTTGTGCTGGCCACTGATAAAGAAACCTTTCAGCCAGCCTATGCGCCTAATGGCAAGGCCATCGCCTACTTGGAGGAACGCACCACACTCAAGGTGCTGGATTTGGCATCCAAAGCAAGCCACACGGTTTTGGCCGCGGAACATATGATTTCCTACGCTGACGGTGACCAGTATTTTCAGTGGTCTCCTGATAGCAAGTGGCTGCTCGCCGAGTTTTTATTGCCCGGATTCTGGTCTTCAGAGGTTGGCCTCATTCCGGCAGATGGCAAAGGACCCCACCGCAATCTCACCAATAGCGGATTTAATGATTTCCGCCCCAAATGGATGATGAAGGGCGAGATGATGATTTGGGCTTCCAATCGCGATGGCCTGAAATCTCTCGCCAATAACGGCCAGCAACAAACTGATATTTACGGCACCTTCTTCACCCAAAAAGCCTATGACCGTTTCCGCCTGTCCAAGGAAGAGTTCGAGCTGTTAAAAGAAGCCGAAGAAGAAGCGGAAAATGACAGTGATGGCGATGAGGACAGTGATAAGGAAGGGAAAGACGGCAAAAAACCTGCAAAAAAAGACAAGAAGGGCAAGAAAGACAAGCAGGACAAAAAAAGCACACCCAAAGACAAAAAGAAAAAGCCGGTCAAGCCTCTCAAGTTTGAGTGGGATCACTTCCACGAACGCAAGCTGCGTTTAACCATTCACAGTTCCAACCTTGCCGATGCAGTGCTCACTCCCAAGGGCGATAAGCTCGTGTACTTGGCAGAAGTGGAAGAAGGTCACGACCTTTGGGTTACCGACATGCGCACCAAAGAAACCAAGATCCTGGCCAAATTGGATGCGCCAGGTGGTGGCTTGGAGCTGGATCCAAAGGGAAAATGGGTCCTGGTATTGGCACGCGGAAGAATAAGCAAAATCAAACTGGATTCCGGCAAACGCAAAGGTGTTTCATTTAATGCGGTCCATCAGCTTGACCGCGCTGCCGAAAGAACCTACCTCTTTGAACACGTGTGGCGTCAAGTACAAAAGAAGTTTTATGACCCAAAACTTCACGGCGTGGACTGGCGCTTTATGAAAGCGGCCTACGCGCCTTTTTTACCGCATATCAACAACAATTTCGATTTCGCAGAATTACTGAGCGAGTTGTTGGGTGAACTCAATGCATCGCACACTGGCGGGCGCTTCCGTCCAAGCAGAAATGGCGACCAAACCGCCTCTCTGGGTGCGTATTACGACTGGGATTACCGCGGTGACGGCCTCAAAATTGCCGGCATTCTGCCCCGGAGCCCACTGCGCCACGGGGCAAGTAAAATTAAATTGGGTACGATCATTGAGAAAATCGACGGTCAGGCGATCGGTGCGGATACCAACCCCTATCCGCTACTCAACCACAAAGCGGGCAAACCGGTGCGCCTGGCATTGCTGAACCCGGAAACCAAGGCACGCTGGGAAGAACGGGTCAAGCCCTATTCCCTGCGTGAGGCGGCACAACAAGCTTACCGGCGCTGGGTAGAAGCTCGGCGGAAATTAACCGAAAAGCTCTCCGGCGGCAAGGTGGGATACGTGCACGTGCGCTCCATGAACGATTCCAGCTACCGCACGGTGCTGGAAGAAGTACTGGGCGAGCAGGTAACCCGCGACGCACTGGTAGTGGACTCGCGCTTCAACGGCGGCGGTGATTTGGTCGATGATTTGTCGACCTTCCTCGGCGGCGTGCAATACATGCGGTTTGTGGAACCAGGCGGACGCCGTTTCGGTTATGAACCGCAGCGCAAATGGCATAAACCTTCTATCGTTTTGCAATCGGAAGCCAATTACTCAGATGCCCATTGTTTTCCCTATGCCTATAAAACACTAGGACGCGGCAAACTGGTGGGCATGCCCGTGGCTGGTACCTGCACCTTTGTGTGGTGGGAACGGTTGCCGGGCGGCCTGGTATTTGGCATTCCCAACCTCGGCGTGGAAGGTGCGGACGGCACCATGCTGGAGAATTCTCAGTTGGAACCCGATATTGAGGTTCAAAACACCTGGTCATCCTTACTTGATGGCAAAGATTTGCAGTTGGAACGGGCTGTCAGCGAGCTTTTAAGCGAATTGAACGCCAAATAATGCCCTCTTTTTAAATCAGAATCGCCCAAAACCGGAAGGGTGCCGTGAGCCATAAGTTCTCCGGCACCTTTTCTTTTTTTTGAGCGCCCTCTACAACGACCAGCGTTGACCCACCTTTTACAAAGCCCAGCTGAGCGGGTTGAGGATTGGCAGCCAGGGTCATGTGGGCTGGCCTGGTGGCCGGGCAAAGCATGACCCACTCTTTAGCTAGGCAAGATGCCCAGATGCCATTTGGCAGCGCTAACCGCGGTTCGGTGTCATCTCAATAACTTATCACGTGAACCCGGGCCTGGCGGTCTGGACCACAGTTTCGCGCTTCCCGGTTCCGGAGTGGCGCGCGGCATGCGCCGATTTCCGGTAAGCCATTTCTTTTCTATCGGCGCATGCCGCGCGAGGCCCCGGAATCAGGTTGACCCGAAGATGGGGCTTGGGCCGCCAGGTCCGAGCTTCGCACACGGTGCTTTGGGGCAGGCATGGGATCGCGATTAGCACCCCGAGCTGAATCTAGTTTTTGAACACTGCAACGCTAATCGCGTCACCGATTCTACCTTCATTGCCATGACGCTTTGCCCGGGCCTGGCGACCCGGGCCACATTTTCGCGCTTCCCGAATCCGAAGCACCGCCCGGCATTCGCCGAATTATGGCCCACCCAGTAGCCGTCTGCCGGCGCATGCCGGGCGAGGCCACGGACTCAAGTTGACCCGAAGATGTGGCTTGGATCGCCAGGTCCGAGCTTTGCGTACAGTGCTTTGGGGCAGACATGGGATCGGGATTAGCGCCCCGAGCTGGAACTATTATTTTTTCGACTCGATTGCGCTATTCACGCCATCGATTAAACCTGAACTCTCCTAACGCGCTTTGCCCGGGTCCGGCGCCCAGGCCACACTTTTGGGTCTTTCTCAAACCAGCGGTCCACTTGGCTAGCGCTATACGAAGATTGGTTTGTGTTGCGGCACATGATATCCAAAAGATCCATCGCCGGGACCAATCATGCTAAAAAGCCAGAAACCTGCACCAAACCTCTGATTGGGTGCCTGTTTCCGGCCTAATCTGGCATCGTTTCGTGGTTAAAAGCGTTTCAATCCATTAGGCTTTTTGTTCTTGCCAGCGGGTAGCGATCCAGCGGAACACAAATCCCAAAGCGATAATGGCGGCCAAGGGCAAAAAGTCTTTCACAAAGGGCGGCAGGAAATCGAGCGGCACGCCACTGATTTTCTTACCGGAAATCACCGCAACCCAAAGCGCCAGCAACACGCCGGTCAAGCCTTCACCGCCAACCAAACCGGAGCCAAACAAAACACCTTGCTCACGGCGGTGCTCGGCATCTTCACTCTTGCGCTTGCGGGTCAGTAAGTGGCGGATAAAGCCACCGGCAAATACCGCAGCCATAGTGCCCAAGGGCAGGTAAACACCCACGGCAAATGGCAACGGCGGCACTTTTAAAAAGAAGGCGATCAGAGCAATGCCCACGCCAATCAGCACCAAGTTCCAGGGAAGCTGCTGATCAAGCACGCCGTCGATCACCAATTTCATAAGGGCAGCTTGCGGGGCTGGCAGTTCAGCACTGCCCAATGTGTAGGTTTTGTCCAAAACAATCAGAACCAGACACACAAACATGGCCGAAGTGATCACGCCCACCAACTCGCCAACCTGCTGGCGTTTAGGCGTGGCACCGAGAATAAATCCGGTCTTCAAATCTTGCGAGGTATCACCGGCAATGGAGGCGGCAATACACACCACCGTGCCTACCATAAGCGCCGTGGCTTTACCCGCCATATCGGTCCAACCCATGAAATAAAATACCAGCGAGGTACCAATCAGCGTGGCAATCGTCATGCCGGAGGTAGGATTGGAGGTCACCCCCACCAAACCCACAATCCGCGACGACACGGTAACAAAGAAAAAGGCAAAAATACCGATCATAACAGCAGCAATGCCGCGGGTTACAAACGAATCGATGTAACCGAGAATTCCCGGAACCACGGTGAGCGTGACGAGGATAAGGCCCAGCAAAATGGCGACCGTTTTCAGGGAAAGGTCCCGTTCAGTGCGCGGCAGCTGTGAGGCATCCTCCGCACCTTTTCCGATTTGCTTAATGCCAATTTTAAAGGATTCCACCATGGCCGGGATCGATTGGAACAGTGTGATAATGCCACCCGTGGCCACTGCGCCAGCGCCAATATAGCGGATATAGCGATTCCAGATTTGGCCAGAGCTCATTTCAGCAATCAGCAATTCGGTTTCGGGATAAAACGGCGCATCCAGACCACCGCCCCAAATCGCAATGATAGGCGTAATGATCAGCGCTGCAAGCGCCGAACCGGCAACCATAATGGTGGCGACCCGCAAACCCAAGATATATCCAACCCCAATCAGGGCGGGAGAAGCTTTGATGGCTAATTGGGCCTTAAAAGGCAGGGCCAACGTAAAAGTTTCCTGAATAAATTTAAAACCATTGGTAATGATTTTAAAAACAATCCCCACACCAATGCCCCAAAACACACCAGAGGCTTGCTTGCCGCCGCCTTCAGCGGCCACCAAAACTTCGGCACAGGCCATGCCCTCGGGGTAGGGCAAATTACCGTGTTCTTTTTTAATCAGGAAGCGGCGCAGGGGAACCATCGCCAAAATACCGGTCAAGCCACCCGCCATGGCCAGCAAGGTAATTTGCTTTAACGCCGGGGTCATTTCCCAAATGAACAGCGCAGGCAGGGTGAACAAAACACCGGAAGCGACTGAAGACGATGCCGAACCAATGGTTTGCGACATATTGGATTCTAAAATACTGTGCTTACTGCCAAACTTCGAGAACGCCTTGAAAACCACCACCGTGAGCACGGCCACGGGAATTGAGGTAGAAATGGTGAGACCGGCCTTCAAGCCCAAATAGGTGTTGGCGGCTCCGAAAAGAATCCCCAACAGGATGCCGGTAACCACCGCTTTAAGGGTGACCTCCGGCATGATTTGCCCATGGGTATAAGGCACATAGGTTTCACCCGGCTTGAGCTCGTAGGCGGTTTTTGGCAATTTTTTATTTTCTGCGGTCATTGGATTCCCCATTATCACGAGATGCGGATCGCTTGTTTTTTTGTTGGAAACGGATTCAAAGGCGTTTACCTTACCATGACCAAGAAGCAGGTTTGAAGAGGCTAGCAACCGGCAACCCTTTCTCAATCAGCCGCCTGCCACAACCGCCCCGGAGCAACAGCCATTTTCCCAAACGGCAAATCCACGCTAAAATATGGCCCGGGCTGAAATAAGGGGGGCCTGGCACGTGGAGTTTCACTACTGCAATCCCAAGCGGGGTGCGTTCAGGTATTGGGAAGTGGTGGCAGTACCACAAGAACAACTGGTTTGGACCGAGGCCGGATTACAGAATCCGCTGCCTATTGAAGTGTGGATCCGTTCCGGTCACTGGGGCGGCGCCGCCGCACAAACCGAACGGCTGGAAGGCACCCCACAGAGCGTGCGCACCCTTTTAATGCGCCGTATCCAGGCCCGGCTGCGCCATGGCTATGTGCTGGCCAAGGCTGGCGATCTGGCCGAATCCCTTTTGCAGCCATGGATTTGGCCCATTGGTGCGCTGGGTGACCCCGGTGAGATGCCGCGCCTTTGGGAACAAAGCCAAATAAAGCAGGCAACGGTGGATCCCCGTCAAGAAACGCTTTTTGAAGGTTTTTGCACTGCGGCAGCGAAGGCTGTCAAGGGCCGCTGTACGTTTCACCCTTACCGCCGGCCACGCTTCAACACCCATTACCGCGAACACGCCAACATCCTGGGCCAAATGCCGCTTTTCGCCAGTGTCCCCTGAGCGTTGTGCCCGTAGTAAGCCACGACCCCCCACTGGTCCAATTCTCTTTTAGTCAGCAGAAATGCCGGCCACCAGCGAGCATGTTAGGATTTAGCGTCCATCAGGAAGCGCCCGCTATCAAAGGGTCATATGCAATGCAACGGTGGATTCACCAGAATTGAGGAAAGCGATGGATGTGCCGGAAAACGCCAGCGCCCAAGTACGCCAGGTAGTACGCTTACATCAAGCACTATTGGACCAATACCCAGGCAAAATGAACCTCACTGATGTGTTATCCCGCCAGGCGGATGTGCTTTTCAATGCGCATCAGCAGCAGAACCCGGCCGCAGCGATTCAAATTTCCAATTGGCACCCTCACCTAACCGGCACGCCGGCAACAGCCATCCTCACCACACCTTTTACAATTCACGACGCCCAGATCACCGTGGCCCGGGAGCACGGTTTTGATGGCTGGGAAAAGGTGCTGGCCCAGCCAGAAACCCCGTTGGATCCAGATTTTGAGGGGGCTGTCACCTCCGTGGTCACGGGCCGGCTGGACCGGCTCAAGCAGGTGCTGCAACACCACCCGTCTTTGATCAACGCCTGCTCAGCCTATGGTCACCGTGCCAGCCTGTTGCACTATCTGGCGGCAAACGGGGTGGAAACCTGGCGGCAAATTGCGCCCGTTAACGGACCGGCCATTGCAGCCTTTTTATTGGCACGCGGTGCCAACCCCCACGCCAAGGCCCAGGTATATGGCGGACAATTCACGGCATTGGCCTTGTTAAACGGCAGCGCCCATCCTGCCGCGGCAGGTACGGCCGGCCGCCTAGCCCACCTATTGGCGCATGCCGAAAACGCGGCCCAACACCCATCCCCATAGAGAGAAACCCTATCAGCATGGCTCGAGAACCATCCGCAAATCCATTGCCAACCCCACAAACAGCACAACGCACCACCATCAGCGGCACCCGTGCGGCCTTTGTGATCACTTTTGCGTTGGTTTTCAGTATCAGTGTATGGGGGCTTCCAGCAACCCCGCTGAATTTTGCAGACAACTACCTGGCATTATCCAAGTGGTCCTTGTGGTCGGCCCGATTTTTTAGCGCAGACCGCCCTTTCACCACCTATTTGCTGTACAAACTTTGGGGTTCACAGCCCATGTTAATCGTGTTTTACCAAAAACTGGTGGCGGCACTGGTTTGGACCTTTCTTGGCTGGCGGATTGCGGGGCAATGTACGGGAACGGGATGGCGCATTACCACCATCGCCGTATTTGCCAGCGGCAGCTTGTGGTGGCCGGTACTGGGGTGGACACGCACATTGCTTTCGGAGCCGGTTTCAATATCCTTATTAGTGCTGTGGTACGCGTTGATGACCAGACCCGCCAACTCGCGGCAAACGCCGTCCAGGCGTTGGCTTTTGACCGTGTGTTCTTGTATGCTGCTGCTTGGTTTCGCACGCGACAATATGCCGCTTTTCTTAGTAACGGCATGTGGTTTGTTTTGGCTCGCGGCCCTTTGCGGCAGGCCAGCCTTTCCAGCAAAACATCGCTGGACACTGGTACTAGTGGCAGCCGCGCTCGCCATTCTAATCTGTCAGTCTATTTCGGCACAAAAAGGCAAACGCCATGTATTTCCCCTGGCCAATGTGCTCATACAGCGCATTTTGCCCGTGGAAAACCATATGACATGGTTCGAAAAACGCGGTGCTCCGGTGCGGCTTTTGGAAACCGGATCCCACGATTGGCACGGCCGATGGGCATCAAGCCACGAATTTGCCTTTTTTGGCGATCCCCATTACCGGCCGTTAAAGCAATGGGTTACCGAGCACATGCGGCGCCAGTATGCCCAGTTTCTCCTGCGCCATCCGGGCTATACTTTGGGAACGGTGTGGCAGAACCGCGAACAGATAATGCAGCCGGCATTGCGGGGTTATCTCGGGGAGCCATCCGCTTATTGGCATTGGCCCGGGCTTCCCTGGATCTGGCCAATTTGGCTTTGTATCCCCATCCTCGCGGTATTTTTGGGCCTCGCTATCCGCTGGCACTTGCCACTGCTCCCCATTGCCGTGGTCATTGCCATGACGGCCAATGTCATCCTGGTGTTCCAGGCAGACGCCATGGAAGTGGGCCGTCACGCCATCTTATTTCCCCTCACCCTCAAGCTCACCACGCTCCACGCGGCATGGTTACTGGCTCATGCAAGCTGGACGCGCCTCAGAAAAAAACACGGAAAATAATGCGCGCCCACATGGGTCACAAGCTTCGCGTTGCGGGGCAGAAACCGGCCCATTTACATCGTGGAACGACCTTGAGAAACCGGCTTTTTTCAATTCGGGGTTGGCCTGGGATGGAGGTCAGGAAGGTCTGAATCATCCGATGAACCAACGCCAAACGAAGAGTGCTCTCATTTCCCAGCAAAAAAAGGCGCCCGCCCATTTGGGGCATCGCGGGATCGAAAATGAAGGGAAAAGATCATTGAGGAGCTTGAAGAATGGATTTTTGGCCGGTCCGGGCCAGTAACTTGTCCTGCCCCACACAACCGCTAAGGGGCACCAGGCTTAATACATTCTGCGCGGGCCAATTGGGCAGCGCTGCATAAAAATCGGGCGATATTTCACAGAGGCCACTAACCAAGTTTTTCCAGTGGCTCAATAAATCACGCAATGCTTGCGGCGGGTTGACCGGCGGCGGGTTTCCCGCCTGATCGCCCGTGTTAACGCCATGGCAAGATGCACAAACCCGCACCTCGCCGGGCTGAAAAGTAATCCAATAGCGCTCACGCACCACTGGCTCTCCTTGGGAACCTGTTAACTGCCAAGTCATTGCCCTTCTCGCGGGCACAAAAGCGGCCATAGAGCCATCATCACCTAAAATCACCGATCCCGGTGGTCCATCCGGCGCATCAGGATTGGTGTTTCCCACGCTGTGCATGGGTTGGGCCAAAGGGCGGCGGCCGGGCTCAGGATCGTCCCGGCCGCCTATTCCGCGAATGAGATCGGCTTGAAAAAACTGCAGATAGCGCACATCGTATACCTGGCCGCTGCCTGAAGAGGTCTGGGTGGCAGTTCCGGGAATGCGCAGGTTGTAAGGTTGTTGGCGGTCGTTGGTATCGCGCGACGTCACATCGCGGCTCACGGCCAAGCCCAAGTTCCTGTCGCGCATCCAGTTGGTAAACATGGCCAGATCCACTTCCTCATCGGTAAATACCCCGGCCTCAATGGCCGGCAACGCCGCTTGAGCTGATACCGGCCGGGTACGGGCCACCACCTCTACCGGGTTCAGTTGCCACATGGGGCCGCTATAACTCACCAACACATCTGGACTGTAATAAGTCACCGAGGCATTGATCACAGGGGTAACCGGAGCCGCCGCCGAAAAGTGTGCGCCACTTGCCTCTAGGAACTTCAGCCGGAAATCGTAGCGCGATTGCGGGTTAGCACCCGAACAATCGGTGCAATCAGCCCGGGTCTCGGCCGTATGTGCGGCAATAAGCAGGCCATTGGCCAGGGGCAATACATCGCGGTAAAGGCCGCTGTGGCCGGGACCTGGCGCATCACTGGGATTGCGGGTATCGGGATGGGTGAGATAGGTTACCGCCATGGCATCGGGGTTTTCCCCGGCCGCGCCGTTCAGCGCAATGATTTGGCCCGCGGCATGGGTGCCGAATTCGGGCGCATCGGTACCGATGAACCGGCCCGGTTGGGTGGGATCCTCGTGGACGCCAAACATATTGCGCAGCGGGCGGGTATTGAAACCAGCACCCAAGTTGTGGTCCTGCAAAGCAGGATCATCGAGAAAAGAGCGGTGGAAAAAACTGGACAACTCGTGACGGCCAACATGGTTTAACACTTCTTCGCCCGTCCCGTCTTCGTGGATCTGCCAGGGAAAGAACTGGTTGAAAACTAGCGGATTGGTATTGGCACCCGCCGCGGGAAAGCGGGGTTCGGGAAACACTTCCGCATTGGTGTCCAGGCGCAGGGCATTTTCCGATTCATCGGCATAGTTAAAGGTACCTTCATTGGGGTTTGATGCCTGTTGATCTCGCTGCAGGTGATCCCAGCGGGTGAAGATCACCCGGCCAAAGCTATCGAGAAAGGGTGAAAAAGCACCCGATGGCGCGTGGTTCAGTAATAACAATTCACCTGATTGCGGGTCCAAACGCCACAATCCGGTGGGCGTGGGGGTCGATTCGTATTCATCATGTTGGGGATAGAGGTGCCGCTGCCCGTTAAACACGCGGTCGGAAACAAAAATGATCCTGTCATCGCTACCGTAAATCGGCTGGATATTGTTGTAATTTTGCGGCTGATTGGCCACCTTGGTAATCACCGGCGTATCCGTGGGGCCTAAACCAGTGATTTCGTAAAGCTGCCAATAAAATGGCCGGTGATCAAACCGCGGAGGTGCCCCTACAACCATGCTGAACACGGCTTTTTGGCCATCCCAATGCACATGAGGATCACGCACAGCAATGTCGTGGGTCCCATCAGGACCACCTGTCCCACTCATACCGGCAGCAAGCGTAAGATTCTTCAATTGGCCATCGGGATAGATGATGTAGAGATCACCACCACGGCCACACTGCGATGTTTGGCCTTCGTGATTGGCGAAGGTAGAGCCGATCGTGGCAAAATCGGCCGGAACCGGCATCTGAGTCACAAAAAGTACCGGATTCTGGAGGCTTGGCGCACCCGCTAATATCTGCAATCCGGCCAGCAAACACCCCATCAAACACAACCTTTTTCTCGAACCCATTAACTGTCTCCCCAGCAAAATCTAGTTCCTCGATACCGGCGGCAACACCGTCAGATTACGGTGTTGTGGTAAGCCCCATTCAGCGCCAATCAGCTAGCCGCTACTTAATGCCACGCAAAAGCTGGAGAAAACCCGCCAGTTTTTTTACCCAGGTCAATCTTTTTTGTGGCATCACCATTTCGGGCTCAATTTATCACATTGCGCCTGTGGGAATGGAAACACGCACTTGGCAGGCCTGTCTTGTGAATCACAAGGTTCCGTGATATTCATAGAATGCTAGGCTCAGCCGGGTTTGGGGAGAACAAGCGGTGAAAAAAGCACTCAAATATTCGTGCCTGTCCTGTTTCGGGCTGATTGCCTTGTCTGGTCTGAGTTTTTTGGCGTTTATTTTTTACATTGGCGCCTATGGTCCCAATTATGCGGTGATTGAAGGTCATGAAATCGCCGCAAAACACCTAAAGGTTATTGAAGAGCTGGCACTGTTAGAACCAAATGAAGACATTTATTTTTTCTATTCAGATGCCCTGACAGACATCCGCGATGGCTGCTATCTGCTAACCAATCGGGCAGTCCTGGCCTATAACCAGACTTGGAACCAGCCTCTGGTGCGCACACCTATTGGCGCAATCACCGGAGTTGACCTAAAAAGGGCCACCAGCATGTTTTCAGATAGCCAGCTCACTCTGAAAATTCAAGATGGCCCCACCCTCACCATTCCCTTATCCAATAGTGAGGATGGTGATTTGCGGTTTACAGAGTATCTTAACCAAGTCCGGGAATACGGCAGCGGATTGGAAGAAGCGGCGCAGTAACGCCCCGCCCGCATTGCCCCAAGATTTCTAGGGCCATCTGTCTCCGGTCTCTCAATAGAGAAAAACCCGAGATTTTAGCGTTGGGGCGTGAGCGGTCCGTCACCAGCCGAAGCAAGCAACAGATTGGCTTCGCGCCAAATTTTTACGGTCACGCCATCCACGTGCAGGGTTTGCGGCACCGTATTTTCAAAACCGGGTAACATCGGCAGTTGGTATTGGGTCACCAGGTGATCGTTCTTCTCGTTGCGATAGCGCAGTTGGGCCGCCAACTGGCCCTGTAGCGCGCAATACCGGCCCCCAGCGAGGGTATACTGGGATGCAGGCAGTTCCTGTGATTCGATCAACCGAAAGGGAAGGTTCGGCAAACCGGCCTGGATTTCACCCATATTGGCCGAACGCACGTCGAGGGTGGAAGCTTTGCGGTGGTTGACCGCCACTTCCATGGCCACCAATTGCCACTGAGAAGATGGCTGTTTTTGCCCCATCCAAGCCACGCCAGCGGCCACACCAATTAGAAAAACCGCACTCACAGCCAAAAGCAAGGGCAGCCGCGAAGGCTGTTTTTGCGGAGGCTGGGTTTGACGCTGCAACGCCATGAGGCGCGCCATTTGGTCTCGCGCTAAAGACTCATTTTGGTAATGGCCTTTGACCACGTCTTTAACTGGTCTTTTCACCGGTCACCTCCCTCAAGCCGTCTGACTTTGCCGGATGCGCAAACGCAAACGGTGAAGCCTGGCCAGCAGGGTGCCACGGGGGCATTCCAAGTATTCAGCACATTCCGCAATGGTATACCCTTCCACACACCACAAAAACAGCAATTCACGCTCATCGGGTTTGAGGCGTTCCAAGATTTGCCCCGCGGCTACGGTGTCCACCAAAGTCTGTTCCCAACCTGCTGGATTGAGGGCGATCGGATTTTCTTCCTCCGCTGAGGGCAGCGGCGCCAGCTTGCCCGTCAATTGACATTGATCATAGAACCGGTTGCGAATCATGCGTTTGAAATAAGCTTGTGGATTTTCAATCTGCCCGTCATTGCGAGTTAAAAACACCACCAGCGAATCGTGCAAGAGGTCGTAAGCGCGGTCTTGATCGCCGCACAGAGCCAGGGCATAGCGAAAGAAGCCATTGAGTTGAGACTCACCGAACAAATGTTAAATCCTTTTATTAGTGCGGCCCCGCATCTCTCACACACTTTCTGAGGTGATGGCAGAAATACGGGCTAAGCAAAAACCCAGGACAGATCCCGAATGGGGTAGCAACCCTACCCCATTCCCCTGTTAATACCACATTTTCTAAAGCCGTTTTTTGATTTCGGCTCCCATTTCTTTGATATTTTGGCTGGCGGTCAGCTTGGCAACCACCTTCTTGGATTTGCCATCTAAAAGCAAAATAAAACCAGTACCTTGGTTGGCAGTATAGGCGGTATCAATATCCAGTGCGCCTACCAAAAGCTGGGATTGGTTTTTGGTGCTGATATTGGTGTGATCCAAAGTTACGAACAACACCGGTTGGCCATCGAACTTATTGCGCAAATCGGAAAACACATCGCCCATTTTTTTACAAGATCCACACCAGTCAGCGTGGAACTTCACCGCAATTAATTTGGGTGAAGCGGTTGGCAAGGCAAAAAATGGCAATCCGGCCAAAACCAAACTCAGGAACAGAACCTTGGAAGCCTTCATTTTCAACATCGTATTTCTCCATAAATCAGCCACATGCGCCTCCGTTTTTTGATCAGAGGCCGCATGTTCTGGCCACAATATTAAGAGCCTCAATTCGAGGCCTCGATACCCTGACCTTTAGAAACCCGGTTTGATTGCATGAAAATGAAAAAAAATGCAGCTTGCCCAAACAGGTATCTAAAATGTCCGCATAAAAACCTTCTGCCTGGGCAAAATTTCCCAGGCCAGAACCGCGTTTTGTGAGTTGCCCTTTGAGACAGGCAATCTGGTTTTGAGACGGCCATGAGAAACCATTAAACGAATTCAGGCTATGAGCAAATTCTGGCCAACCCAAACAAGATCTTCAGCTCCCGCATGAAGCTATTGGACATTGTCATTCGGGGTAGTTACTTAATTAACAACCCAGGTAACACCGTCCCGGTTCCTCAATCACATAATTTCCTGAGTAGAAGGGGCGCAACCCAAGCAGCCGCCCGTGATAGAGTACCGGCCATGAAAGATCTTAACGCAAATAATGAAGTCAATGCGTTTTGGATTAACCAATCCACGACCAGCATGTTTCGCGATTTATACATCAATCAAACCACCATCATCCTGGTGCAATCAGGATCAAAGGCAGTAAGGCAAAGCAAAGCACAACACCTCGAATTTGAACCCGGAGATTTAATAATTTTCCCTTCAGGAACCTTTATTTCCTTTGAAAACCGGATAATTTCGGGTGGCGGCTATTCCGCATTATGTATTTCATATCCCGATGCATTTATAAGAGCCGTTTTTAACCCACCCGTTGCCCAGCCTCATCAGCAGGGCTCAGTCATCGCACCCGGCAGATGTCCTGAAGACCTTGCGGTGCTGCTCAGGAATTTCGATAAGGTGACCGCAGACCGGGGTACACCTGATCCAGTACGCCGGCACCGTCTGCTTGAACCGCTGGTGTGGCTGCAATCCCTTGGTGTGGTCCTCTCAGCGCCACGTGAAAAATCCCTGGACTGCAGACTGCGGGATCTCATAGCAACCAATCCAGCCCGCAAATGGCGATCCCGGGATGTGGCCACTCAATTGGGATACAGCGAGGCGACCCTGCGGCGGCGTCTGCGGGAATGTGGTACCACCTTTTCTAGTATTTTAATGAATGTGCGGCTCTCGCGGGGATTGACACTGCTTCAGTCTACACCACTGCCCATTTCTGAAATTGCACTTGATTGCGGCTTCGCCACGCCCTCCCACTTTTCTGATTCGTTCAAAACCCGATTCGATATTCCCCCAAAATCCATCAGAAAAGCCATAACCTGATCGAATTTTGACATTCTTTGATCGGCAAGCGGAAGCGGCAAAACGCCGCCATTGCTATCCTTGCAGTGAAAAGGAGGCCGAAATGATTCAGGGATTCACAAGTGCCCTCGCACTCATATTTATGTTGTTAAATCCAGCATATTCTGGGGACTTTCAACTCAATAGCAACGATGTTTCAGAGGGTGAAAAGCTGTCTGATGCACTTGTTTTCAAGGGTTTTGGTTGCGATGGCGGAAACCAATCACCACAACTCTCATGGCATCAAGTACCTAAAGGAACAAAAAGTTTCGCGGTAACTGTTTACGATCCCGATGCGCCTACTGGCTCTGGCTGGTGGCATTGGGTGGTTGTTAATATTCCCGCCAATGTGACCAGTCTTCCCACAAATGCAAGTGCCAATCGCAAATTACCGGCTGGCGCGCTTCAATTGCGCAACGATTATGGTATGCAACGGTTTGGCGGCGCCTGTCCGCCACCGGGTGAGGTACACCGGTATGTGTTCACCGTTTATGCGCTGAATGTGGAAAAGCTCGACCTGAATGGAACTGCGAGTGCTGCGCTGGCTGGCTTTATGACCCGGGCCCACGCCATTGCCAGCGATACGATCACTGCTGTCTACAGCCGGTGATGACCCAGCGCCATCCCGGTCAAACTCGCTTGATTCAGACCAAAGCACACCTTTCGTCATCCAATCACAAAAACCAACCGCGTTTTTTCTCAACTTCTCAAAATGAGGATGGAATCATCTGCAAAAACGGAGCCCTAAATTAAGGCTCGCCCCAAAAAGGCATGGCTATTGAGAAGCTGCCACAAGCCATTGCAGAGATTTTCTTACCCGCAGAACCGGATGACGGCGGGCAGCGCAGGTATCTCAAGAAAAGGCATATTTCGGGAAGCTCAAAACCGGCTTTGTAAAACAGGCCGGTTTTGGGCACGCGTTCAAACCCGTCAGCATCATTGCAAAAGTATGCCTTATTGCGTGAGCTTGGGTTCACTCACGGTGATCTCATACTCACCATCAACGGGGTAGGCATGCCCCAAACGCGCGTCAAAGGCCCAAGTTCGAAATGTCAACGGTCCAACAGGCAATGTTTCCTCTAAAGATATCTGGAAGTCCCAGCCCAAATGGTAAAACCGGTTCACATCTAACTCCTGGTTGATCTTAGGCTGGTTGCGGTTGGGAAAGCCATAACCTATTAAACGCTCGCCCAACTGGGGATCGTTGTAACTCAGTAATACCGCATTGGCCGGTTCACCCCGTTCCGGCAAAACGCTCCACCCCTGCACGCGCAATGCCCCTTGGCCCGTTTTGCTGATCTGCTGGAAAGTGCCAAAGGATTTCGCGCCGCCAGACACAGCGATTTGTGACATGTCGCGGGTGCGGATCAGGGGTTTTTCCAAGAAGCCCAGCGCTTCCAATGCATAAATCCGCTTGACCAGCATTTCGTGATTAAAGTACAGCTTTTCCGAGCCGCGTTTTTGTTCCAGTGAAGGCAATAACTGCAGGTGAGCTTTGCCCTGAAGCCGGTCTACCATGGTCCGCCGCATGTTCAGCGTACAGTGAACACCGCCAATAAAAATCATTAATCCTAGAACCGAAAGCGTGCCAGACACCGCGGCCGCAATCCCCCATTTTGCCGCGGGACTGCCGTATTCTTTTAAAAAGTGACGCAATACGAGGGCACCTAAATAGAACAATGCCACAGTGAAAAAGAGCGAAAAGCTGGCATAGCGGCTGGAAAGCGCTTGAATAATGCCCGATGCAGACCGCCCCATGGCCGCCAGACCGCCTGAAATAAACACATAAAGACCCAAGGTCAGCCAAGGTGCCGCGGCTCGCCATAACTCGCTCTGGTGGCGGTGTACCCAAAGGTAAAGCAGGCAAACCACCCATGCGGAAAATAATCCGGCACCCATCAGTGCACTGCCCTTACCCACGTAGATGGGAATGGCCGTATAAAACGGGTTGCCCAAAAAGCTAAAAACGTAGGCCGCCAAAATATGCGGTTTTAACAGGCTGGCCAACATGCCCGAATTGCCGGAGGGCGAACGGTAATCGTGGAAATAAAACCCGATAAACAGTGCCGCGATTAGCAACCAGGCCAAGACCAGCAACCACCGCTGGCGCGAAGGCGGCATTTGCGTAAACAGAAGCGGTAAAAACAAGACCCATAAAATCATGCCATTGGCATAAGAAAAGGTGGCAATGAAGGCCAATAGTCCACATATCAGCGCTCTGCGCCAGGGTGCCAACCCGCTAACCGCCGTGTAAATCCCCAACACCAGGCAGAGAATGGGAATAAACACGACAATTTGAATGCCCCAGAGAAAATTCTCGTATTGAACCGGTGAGAAGATGAATACATTGGCCATGAACAAAATACCGAGCGCATGCGCCCGGGTGAGGCCGATGGTTTGGCGGCTGAGGCGGTAAAGTAACAGCGACACCGCCGCGGCCATTAACCATTGCACTGCCATTTCGGCCACCACGTTCCAGTGTCCCAAATAAGCCATACCCAGGAAAACCAGCCGGGGAAAGAGTTTGCGGCTCTCGTTGTGCTGGCGGATAAAATCGTCAAAGGAAAGCGTGCCGTTGTGCAGCGCTTCGAATATGGCGGCAATGGACCACTGGTCCCAAAAGGGCACATCCACCCCAAACCGGCGAATGAGAAGTGCCAACCACAGCGCGGGCGCGGTGGCAAGCACGGCCAAAGCAAGAGTCCGTTTGGCAAAAAACCAAGTCCACAAACCCATCGCCCATTGGCCAAGAAGGGATTCAGACCCCGAATGAGGCTTCCCAGCGGTCATGCTTTTTACTCCTGATTTACGAAGATTGATCTGGTTTACCAATGCGATCGACAATATAGTACGGGCGGCCTTTCACTTCCTCATAAGTCCGCCCTACATATTCACCAATCACACCCAGGGTCAGCAATTGCACCCCGCCAAGAAAGAAGACAGACGACAAGCCAAAAGCCCACGACATAAAGGGCCGGTCCAGTACGAAGCGGTAGAAAAGCCCGGTAAAACTCACCATCATGGCGCCCGCGGCACAAATTAATCCCAGATACGTGGCCAGCTTCAGAGGAAGTGTGGAAAAGGCAAAAATCCCGTCAAAGGCCAGCTTGAACAGTTTGGCCAGGGACACTTTGGGTTCGCCATGATAGCGCGGGCCGCGCTCAACCGGAATGCCGGTCTGGCGGTATCCGGCGTAGGCTCGCAGACCACTCAAATAACGGTTTTTCTCGGGCATGCGTTTCAGTTCGCGGACCACCTTGCGGTCCATCAGTGAAAAAATGCCCGCATCTATTGGCATTTTGATATCGGAAACCAGGGCCATCATGCGGTAAAAGCTTGAAAACAGCCATTTTTTGAGGAAGAACTCTTTGCGGCCCTTGCGCACAGCATAAACCACCTGATGCCCTTCGCGCCAAGCTGCCAGGAAGGCCAGAATCGCCTTGGGATCATCTTGCAAATCCCCATCCATCAAAACCACCGCGCGGCCCGTTGCGTGATCAATGCCGGCCGTCAATGCGGGCTGATGACCAAAGTTGCGCGAAAGGTGAATCACCTTCACCGCTACTGGACCGCCAATAAAACCGTCCAAGATCTCCGGGCTCTGATCAGCGCTGCCATCATTGATAAATATGATTTCGCAATCGCCCGGCACCTCGGCAAGTACTTCCAGCAAGCACTTCCACAAGACCGGAAGAATGGCTTCTTCATTAAAGATAGGAATCACAATTGAAAGCAGCGGCTGTGTTTCCTTTTGCAAGGGCAAGCTGTCGTTGCCGCCCATCTCTGCTATTGGCCTTAATCCGGGCACGGCATCTCCCAGAGTTTGCTCCACCATGTGTCTCTCATTCCATATAACTAAAAATGGCCCGTAAAAAACTCCGGCAATTAAGTTCCAATAAGGGCTGGAAAAGTCCGGGCTCTCAACGGCCTGGCAGAAATTAACAACCAGTCTAAAACAAGAGCTCAGCAAAAAGAATGCCCAAGCCAGGGTAACCACCGGCAGCAGCAATCCCGGTTCAGGCAGAACCGTTAAGAGGCGGCCACAAGTTCAGGTGGACCGCACCGGATTCAAGTTGCAAAACCCGCTGTTCCCCAATGGCCCGAGAACACTTAATTATACACCCAATCGGGGTAATTCCCCCATAACGAACACGGCCAAAAGGGCCTGTCGCGCTTTATTATGAAATCCACAGCCCCATCTGCAGTTCGCAAATCACAAACGAGCCTGCTGCATACCGGCAGTCTATTTGGTTGGCCAGCCAAACCGTGGTAGCCGGCCCAGATGAGCCCTCAGACGGGCTGAGGCCATGGTCATGCACACATGGCTGTCACCACCGCCGGGTACGGCCCGCTGGCCGTGAATGCCCCCGGGCTTGGGCCCATCAAAGATCAGGCGGTTCCTGCTTGCCCGGTCCAGACCTTACCAATTTGAAAAATTAGATTTATGGAAAAACGGCTACTAGGGTTCAATAACTATCGCAGAAATGCTAGTTTAGAGGGTTCAATATTGAAATTGGCTTGGGTTCACCTACTACCACTTGGCGCAATTCCCGGGCCTTTTCAAGAAAATACAGCGGCCAAAGAGCCCGGTTACGGGGCTCACAAGCCAAAGTATTCTTGCATCTCAATCTCAATTTAACGCCCTAGGGAGTATTTTCTTGACACATATTTTCAAATGGTATTAAGTTGCATCTGTGGTTATGATGGAAACAAAAAACCGGCGCATTACCGATATTGAAGAAAAGTGCCGCCAACGGGGCTTGGCGTTAACCATCCAGCGGCGCGTGATTCTGCGTGAACTGCTGGAGCGCAAAGACCATCCGAGTGCGGACCAAATATTTGATTCGGTGCGGGAAAAATTGCCGGGTCTTTCGCGAACCACGGTGTACCGGGTGCTTGAAACGCTGGTGCAAATTGGTGCTGCCAACAAAGTGTGTCACACGGCAGCAGTGGTCCGTTTCGACCCCAATACCCAACCCCATCACCACCTAATTTGCCGCCAATGCGGTGTGCTTGAAGATTTGGATACCTCGGCGGTAGGCAACGTGCCAAAACCACCAACGGATTTAAATGGATTTGTTGTAACCGAGTATTCCATCAACTTTTCCGGCATCTGTGCAGGATGCCAAGCCCATTAAACACATACAGGAGACAAGAACATGGCAGATTTAAATGGTTCAAAAACCCATGACAATCTCAAGGCCGCATTCGCGGGTGAATCCCAAGCCAACCGCAGGTATCTTTATTTCGCAAAGGTTGCCGACGTGGAAGGCTACCCTGAAATTGCCAGCAATTTCCGTGAAACTGCAGAAGGCGAAACCGGCCATGCCCACGGTCACTTAGACTATATAAAAAAGGTTGGTGACCCGGCCACCGGCTTGCCGATTGGCGATTCAGAAGACAACCTGAAAGCGGCAGTTGCAGGTGAAACCCACGAATATACAGACATGTACCCCGGCATGGCCAAAACCGCGCGCAGCGAAGGTTTTGACGAAATTGCCGACTGGTTTGAAACACTTGCCAAAGCCGAAAAGTCACACGCTGGCCGTTTCCAAAACCTCTTGGATTCCAATTTCTAAGAACGGCCAAGAAAAAGCATCAGCGGGAACCGGGGCCAGCGATTTTGGGCCCCGGTTTCACTTTGTGCGGCAAAACCGAGAGGATCCCGCCTGCCAGCGCAACCGGCATGCTGGCAGGTAAAACACTGGCTCGCCACGGTGGGGTCAGAAGCACGATTAAATGAGGATACTATGAGTGGAAACAAAGGCCCGATTTCATACCAACCTACCGATGGCTTGAGCTATGACCCTACCGACACTCATTATTGGCAGGAAGAGGCACTAAATAAAGAACTTACGCGGGCTTTTGAAATCTGCCATGGATGCCGGATGTGCTTTAAATACTGCGATAGTTTCCCCTCACTTTTTGATTTCATTGATTCCCGCCACGACGGCGATGTGGAAAAAATAAGCAAAGCAGAAAAAGACCAGGTCATGGATGCCTGTTTCCAATGCAAACTTTGCGAAGTGCAGTGTCCCTATACGCCACGCGATAACCATGAATTCCAGCTTGATTTTCCGAAATTGGTACATCGCTACAAAGCAGTGCGCGCAAAGAAGGAAGGTTCCCGGCTGCGCGACCGTGTTTTGGCCAATCCAGATGGTGCGGGAAAAATGGCCCGGGCGAGTTTGGGGCTGGCCAATAGGGCCAATAGAGTAAAGGCCCACCGTTGGTTTTTAGAGAAAGTGCTTGGAATCCACCGCTCAAAATTGCTGCCCGAATTTGCAAAAAAAACATTTGAAACCTGGGCGGAACGCCAGGGCCGGGTGGCCAGCGCGCCCAACGCGCAAGATCCGGCCGAGGCGGTGCTATTTCAAACCTGTTATGTACAAAACAACGAACCTCAAATTGGCCGCGATGCGCTTGAAGTATTGGATAAAAACCAAATCAAAACCACGTGTGTCAAAGGGTTGGGCTGCTGCGGCATGCCTTCATGGGAACATGGCGATTTGGAAAAAATGCGCGCCATGGCCAATCACAACCTGGATGTCCTGATGCCGTTTGTGGAATCGGGTGCCAAAATTTTGGGACTTAATCCCACCTGCACCATGATGATGCGCCGCGAGTACCCCGAGTTGGTAAGCGAAGACCGCCGTGAGCAAGCCCAAAAACTTGCGGATGCCGTGCGCGATCCTGGCGAATTCCTCTGGGGCCTGCGCAATGAGCCGCGCTTTAATACCGCATTTAAAAGTACGCCGGGCACCAAGGTAGCCTATCACGCACCGTGCCACTTGCGGGCACAGGCCGTGGGATTTAAAGGGCGTGATTTGCTGCGGAAGATTCCGGGAGTAAAGCCCAAAACTACGCTTGAATGCTGTGGTCATGATGGCACTTATGCCATGAAGGTAGAGGGTTTCGAACCATCACAGCGGGCTGGCCGCAATGCCTTTGACGGTATGAAACAACAGGATGCCGAAGTTTGGGTAACCGATTGCCCGCTTGCGGCGCTGCAATTTCAGCAACACGCAGGCGTAAAACCCATGCACCCAATGTCAGTGCTGGCCCGGGCCTACCGGGAAGACGGTTTTCCCGTCACACTCAATCAAAATGAAGATGTGGAGTCCCAATCATGAAACCGGTTACTCGCGAAGAAATAATGGATTTTCAAACCTACAATGAGAAGCGGCCGGCATTGCGTGCGGAAGCCATGCGCCAAAAAGCACCGCGCCGGATTCATCTGGGCGAGCACCTGACATTTCTCTTTGAAAACCGGGTCACCATCCGCTATCAAATCCAGGAAATGATGCGCACCGAGCAAATCGTTAAAGAGGCCGATATTCAGCACGAAATCACCACCTACAACGAACTGATTGGCGGCCCCGGCGAGTTGGGCTGCACCTTGCTTATTGAAATTGAAGATGAAGCCAGCCGCGATGTGTTTTTAAAACAATGGCTGCCACTGCCCGATCACCTGTATCTTAAGCTCGCAGACGGCAGCAAGGCCTATGCCCAATTTGATCCGCGCCAAGTTGGTGTAGACCGGCTTTCTTCGGTCCAGTATTTAAAGTTCGATACGGGCGGTAAAATGCCCCAGGCAATTGGTACCGATTTTAACCCATTAAATGCCGAAGCACCTCTATTGGCCGAACAAGCAGCAGCCCTCGCCGCAGACCTAGGCGAAGATTAATATCTCTTATCTTCCAGCAGATTATGGAGGTACTGCAAAAACCGTTCAGCTAGTGCGGCTGGCGCAGCGGATAGGAACCGCGGCACAGGTCACCTTCGGCAACTCCCTCAAGCCATTTTTGCAGAGCGCTAATTCGTTGGCGGGTCAATTGGGTCAAGCCCACCGTCCAGCACATCGGTTGGGCACTGCCAGCCTCTGAGACGTTGCCTGCATGGGGAAACACGGCCACCACCTGGGCATCGCGATAAGCGAGCCAGGCCCGTTGGGCCGCTCGCAGTTTCAATATGAAATCAGGCTTGTCAGCATATTTTTCCAAAATGGCGCGGTATACCTGATTGAGTTGTCCATCCACCCGGGCAAACTCCTCACGGGCACAAGCCGTTAACTCCCGCTGATTGCTGGCTGTTTCCCAACAACCTTCAGCCACCACCTCAGGGCACCACAAACCAACCGCGGCCAACATTAATAGCCCGTGAATCACCTGCCACCTCCTAGCCACATTTATATGATTGTAGCTGAGCTGGCAGCAATACAAACTAAGAAACAACTCTGTCATCTATGCGAATGAAAAGCTTCAGCCGATCCCGTATTTTTCACAGTTTGTCACCGTGGAAGCTAGGCAAGGGCGCAATTGCGGGGCTTTTCATTGAAATAACTACCTGCAAACACTTGGATGCTGCTTTACCATCAAAGCCCAAGACTGGAGCGTTGTTTCGATTAAATCGCCGTTTAGGGCGGTAACGAATTACCCGCGCGGGTATTGCTTAGAAAATAGCAGGGTGGCCCTGGCCAAGGCCATTATCGGTTATGGTTGGAAAAACGGGTTGGATTCATCCTCAGAGACGGCTCAATACAACCCAATTGAGCTGATTGTGGGGCACACATTCGCCACAATTGCGGCGGTGGACGGAGTGAATCACAACCACCAAAAGGGTTTTGGGCTGTTTTTTAAGCTGAGATTGTGATTTGCGCCTTAAACAGGCAGCAAGTTTTTTGAATACCGGCCACAATAATTGGCACATTTTGCCGGTCAGTTGAAGCAAAGGCAGGATCCAGGCTGAAATCCATTTGCAATATTGGATCATGGCAAATACCCCCATTGAAAAATAACCCACTCAGTCCCGCAGCCGCCTTTTACCGGATTCATGCTCAGCCGGCGATGCCTCTCCACGGGCTGCTCTTCCGGCGGTGGCGGTAACTGCGGTTCGGCAATCCGCCCGCTGCTCACGGGCGGCTCTTCCGGCGGTGGCGGTAATTGCGGTTCGGCAATCCGTCCACTGCTCACGGGCGGCTCTTCCGGTGGTGGCGGTAATTGCGGTTTGGCAATCCGCCCACTGCTCACGGGCGGCTCTTCCGGCGGTGGCGGTAATTGCGGTTCGGCGATGCGGAGCGCTGCGGCAAGAACTCTGCCGGAACCACACGAAGCCATGAGAAACCGGCCCTGTTCAGGCCAGAAAACCAGGAACATCTTTACTTTCATAGCGTTATCCTCCTGTAAAATGGTTAGGATGACTAACCTGTGATGCGCTCATTGTAGGAGGATTGTATTTTTAAAAGTGCCACAGAGAGTTCCGCTTTTAGTGCCGGAAAAGCACTAAAAAGAGCACTCTCGCAAACCCACATCGATTGAAATAGGAGGCCAAACCCATCACCTACATGGGACCATTTTGAAAACCGGCCATAGGAAAGATCAGCATCCGTTACGAAGAAAAAAACGGTTCGCTGCCCATTTCAGGGAAAACTGCTATCAGCAGCCGTATCTCACCATATCCATCACAATTAATGGGGCAACGACCTCCATTAAGCTGCCACGGCGCACAAGATCAAGCGCCTCACCCGATAGCCCATTGGGTTCGCGGACCACATTGGTTTCATTGGCTTCGATAAGAGCGAGCGCCTGGCCCCCCAAATAACCCAGTAAATATGCGGGCTTGGCAGTGCCGTGATAGCTCATAAAACGGCGGTACTCGTCTTCAATACCATCTGATAGACCGTGACCCCCCAAAAAAATGGCCGCTTGCGCCCCCCGCACCATGGTCTCGCGCATTTCAGCCAGTTCCACTTCCAGATTACCCACTTCACCGGCTTGCCCAAACCAATACAGGTTGGAGAACACATCCCTGTCGTGCACCTCCTTGGGCATCAAATGCCAAAAACGGCGCAACTGATACAGGTGAATGGCATTTACATCGGCACTCATTTGGCGCGCACCGCGGTGGATTAGCGGTGTCATGCTTGGGTGACCGCCAAAAACAATGCCGCAGCCAGCCTTAAAGAGGTGGCGCAATAACACCAGCAAGTCTGCCAGAAGGTGCTGCTGCAAAACACCGCTGGGCGACGTTGCAGGTAGACTCGCAGAGAGAAAAACTTGGCGCCCGGCAAGGGATTGCTTCGTCTTCACAGTTTGTTGCCTCCGAACGAAAATAAAACCTCTAAAACCTCTTCCAAGGCCAACATCTCCAAAGGTTCATCACCGCGAGCCCAATCGTAGGCGGGTTTTTCGATTCCCAAGGGCGGCTGATTGTGAATAAAAACTGCGCGATCAAGTGAATGCTGGGCCCGTTCCTGCTGAAACGCCTTGTGCAGTTGATGAAAGTGCAGGATGGAAGGCGGCACAGCGCCGTACTGCACCAAGATTTTGGGCTTGTCTGAAGGCGAGGTACAGTTCAATCGGAATTCAGGACTTAGCTTGGCCGGTTGCCAATCCCACTGCAGAACTTTGGCCACCCGTTGCAAGGTGCGGAATACCCGGCTTTCAAATGCCTCCCAATCGGCTGCCAAGCCGTCTAAGTGCTCCCTCAATACACTGCTGGTTTGGCGCCAACTATGCGCGCAGGTCACGACTGGAATCCCCTGCGGCCATGCAATGCCCGGCCCATCACCAAATTTCAGAACGGCGAGAGGAATCCGGCAATCAATCCAGTGCAACACCTCATCGGGCACCAAAGCGGCCTCCAATGCCGCATCAAAAACCACCATGGCATTGGGCATTTGCCGGACGGGTTCTACGTGGCGCCACTGATGCTTGGCTTGCGGCTCGCGGGCTTGTTGCAGCCAATGGCACACCCGTTCAAATGCTTCTTGGGGCACGGCTCCAAAACGAAGCGTGGCAAAGGCAGCGGGTTTGGCTTTGCCGCGGGCTTTGGCCGGACTGGGGACGCCAGCAGTAGTTCCTTCTTCAACCGGCACTTCCCAAGCATAAGAAACGCCGCGGTTGTTGCGGATAAAAAGCGGCCAATCCTGCTTGTGCACACCTAAAAACTGGCGCATCAGGCGCGGGTAGTATTGTTTGACAGTGATCAAATCCTGGGTTGAGGCACCTTCATCTTCTTCAAAATGAAACGGGATCCCTTCTAAATCCAACGTCTTATATTTTAGAAACCGCCACAGCAATTTGCCGGCGGTGCTAGACCTCTTTAAGGACTTGGGTGGTTTTCCCGTCACCTCTAAAACGCCCGAGAGATCGTTCCAGCAGTAGCGTATTTGGGGCTTTCCAGGATATTCGAAACGAAACACGGTCAAGCCATTTCCTCCTGAGCCAGCGTGGCATGCCACCGTTATTTCGGCAAAGATGGCCCGGTTTCACCGTCGTCCCCATGCAAGTCTTGCAACCAGTTCAATAGGGGGTGCACCACGGTCTCCGCGGCATTGGCTGGGTTAAAAGAGCGCCAATCAACGCCCTGTAATGCTGTTTCTATCTTAACCTTTTGGCCATGTAAGACCAAAATGCGATGGCCCCTGGCCAAGAAAAAACCAAGGCCCAAACCGGGCCAGCCATGCCCTAAAAAACCACGATCCTTTTCTGCCCCTTGCTCCGGCAACCCATCTTCCACCAAAACCGCATATTTGCTGGCGAGCATATTCAGCACCAGATTTTCGGTTAACCGGGATGAGAAACGGCGCCCGGGATCAGCTGCATGATAGGCGCGAAAACCATGCTGGGCACAGGCGTTTTTTATCAGGGGAATAATATCCAAGTGGCGTGGCGGCAGCCCTGGCAACAGGATCAGGACGGCACGCTCAAAGGGCATGGCACGCCAAATACCTTCAAGGATCTTGTGGTAAGGACCGAAACGCAGTTCCGCACCCCCGTAAGCCTTTTGCAAATATTGCCGCTGAGACTCCACCTGCTGGAACCGGTGCCGCAGGTGGCGCGAGAGGCCGTGAAAACGCCGGTTGACCTCAAAACCCAATGATCTCAACCCCAATGCCCGGCAAACAAGGGTTCCCGAAACTACCGTCCGGGCCAAAGCCCGTAAAAATGCAGGCGGACTCTGTTGGCGGCGCAGCTCTTGGAGAACGGCAGGCAGGTTTTCACCCGTCTGCTCATCGGTATCCAGCACCTTTAACAGAAATCGGCGTGAAAGTTCCAGCCAAGCAGGCCGTTTCATGACCTTGCCGAGTACAGTTAAATCCTGCACCAAATACATTTGCTGGGTGAATTGCTGCGCGGGGAATGCCGATTTTATGGCTGTCTGAAGCTGCCTCTGCAAATGACCATAAACCCGGGTGCCAATTTCTCCAGCCAATTCCAGACCCACTGCCGGCTGCCAGATAGCTAGCAGATAGGCAATATAACCACTGTGAACAAGTGGTCTGGCTTTTAAGGGATAACGGGTTTTGAGATATACCAATGCGGCAGTCAATTGCTGGGAAAACCGCTGCGGGCTATATTGCAACAAAATCTTGGCACACCACATTGCCGAAAAGAATGGATCCTCGTTTCCATTGCCTTCAGGCATTGGAAAAGAGCCATCCTCACGCTGCAAACCAGCGATATATGTGTCAAATAAGCGGTCATTTTTTGGTGATGGCTCGCAAAGCAGCGAAAAGGAATCCAGGGTATAGGGATGGTGCTTCACCCCATTGCCAGCCTCCATCATCCAACCGGCTATGGCGCCCGCGGCATCACTAAAGACGGGCACCCCCAATTCAACAAGCATGGCCAGTAAATGGTGGCAAGCGGCCAAATCAACCTGCTGACTGCCCGCCTCAATTTCATGACGCAACAAACCATCTTCGCCGGTTTTTCCCAGCAAGAACAAACTGATATTGGCCAATACACCGGCCAATGATTTTACGGCATCTTCTGTCAAGGGAACGCCTCCATGTTCATCCGCTTCATTCGAGCGAACGGTTCCCCCAACCCCAAAACTGTAGAACAATACGGTTTTAGACTCACCTCCATTTCAAGGTGGCTAGCAATTCAATTAATGCTTCCCGTACTCCTGGCAACACACAATCAAAGCAATTCAATTAAGCTCATCAAGCAATGTCCTTTAAAAAAGAAAATGATCCGCCTTGACTCTAAGAGAGTAAATACTCCAAATAAAAGCTCATTTTATTTCCAACTTTACCGGTAAATTAATAAAAAAAGATTTTTATATCTTAATCCGATTAACTAAATTTATCCTCATATTTTTTTTGGCCTTTCAAACTGGAAGATGTTGAAACCCATTAGGTCTGTTAGAGAAAATGGTGATAATCCGGGTAGATTTTCAATCAACGGAGCATCGCCAAAAAACATGGTAAGACCGCTGCCGCCCAGTTATAATTCTCCATTCTGAGAAAAAAATGCGGATTCAGATTATAAAGGCCGAATGCCAACGTGTGCGGAGGGAGCCCACAAGCCATGGCACCCACAAACAAAGAGGTTTCGCAGATTCCGGGAACCATAACCCGGCTGTTACATGCCTGGAATATGGGTGAAGATGGGGCTTTCGAAACACTGTTAGAACGCACTCATGGGGATTTAAAACGCATTGCCGGTCAGTTATTGAAACGGGAAAATCAGCGCAATACCACCCCAACCATGATCATTAGCGCCTCTTTTGAAGCCATTGTGCGGCAACAGGAAGCCGTTTGGGCGGATCGCAAGCACTACTTTCGCGTGTGCTCCAAGATTTTCAGCCATCTTATTGTGGAAAAAGCACGCCAATTAAAAGCCCTTAAGCGCGGGGGTGACGTGGTTAAAATTGAACTTTCGCCCGAAAGTCATCAAGCCCTTGGCGTACCACTTGAGAACCCGCAACTCATCTTGTGGATTGGCGATGCCTTGGAAAAACTTAAACAAGTGAACCCGCAAGCATGGGAACTGGTGCAAATGCGGTTTTTTTTGGGATGCACTCTCAAGGAGGCCGCAGCAATCCTAGAAATTTCCCTCGCCACCGTTAAGCGGAAATGGGAGGCTGCCAAAAGGTGGCTGGCAAACGAGTTAGGCCAAAGCGGTCAACAACAGGGTGATTTGGACCGGTTTCTGAAAAACTAAATCCACTCATCCAAATACGAATCAGAACTGAGCCGCTTTTTGGCCAGATTTCACTATTAATGGAGGGTTGGCCACTCAAGGCCTTTGCTGGATGAAAGGAAACCCATCATGGCATCTCAGCTAGATCAGACGGCCTTTCAATTGGTGGAAGACGCGCTTGCCTATGAAGGTGCGGCGCGGGAACGCTTTTTGCGCGAGGCCTGCGCCAACCACCCCGGTTTGCGCCAAAAAGTGGCGCAGGTTCTTGCCCAAAGCAGTGAAGCCCTGGTTTTTTTGGAGAAACCAGCGGTGTCTTTATTGGGAGAACTGCCCCACGCCCTGCTACAGGAGGCCGCTTCCAGCTCCTGGATGACGCTTATAGACGGTTACCGGGTTTTGCAGAAATTGGGTGAGGGCGGCATGGGTCAGGTTTTCCTGGTTCGCCAAGAAAGGCCGGTACGCCGCAAATTGGCCTTAAAACTTACCCGCGAAGGCCAGCACAGCCGCCAATTTCTCAAGCGTTGCCAGGATGAATTCCAGCTCTTGGCCGCGATGAACCACCCCAATATTGCACGGGTATTCAGCAACGGCACCCACCAAAACCGGCCTTATTTCACCATGGAATATTTTCCAGGAGAACCGCTGACCGGATTTTGTCATAAAAACAGCTTGCCCTTGAAACAGTGTCTGGAGTTGATGCTGCAAGTTTGCGCGGGCATTAGCCATGCCCATGGACGCGGTATCGTGCACCGCGACCTCAAACCTGCAAACCTGCTTGTGCTATTGCAAGATGGCGATCCCAACCAACCCCTGGTGAAAATCATAGATTTTGGCATTGCCAAGGCCATTACCCCGGTTGAACCTCAGGCGCAGAACACCCTTTTTGGTCAACTTCTGGGCACACCTTCCTATATGGCACCCGAACAGCTCAAGCCTGAGGCCGTGCAGGGACCAGCCTGCGATATTTACGCCTTGGGTTGTGTGCTTTGCGAAATGCTATGCGGTCAGCCTCCATTTACAACCAGTGAATTGCAGTCTTTATCCAGCGTGGAAATGGCCAAGCACATCTGTGCAAAGACACCACTCATGCCCAGTCAGCGGGCAGCAACAATCCTCAACCCACCCATTTCGCAAAAGGCCTTGCGCGGAGATTTAGATTGGATCGTCATGAAAGCGCTGGCCAAAGAACCGGGCGCCCGTTATACATCGGCTGCGGCTCTTGCTACAGATATTCAGCATGTGCTCAACGGCTTGCCACTGCTCACCCGCGGTACGCGGCCAATCAGCCTCTTTATGCATGCACTGCGCAAAAACCGGATCTTGGTTGCGTCCGCCTTGGGCGTTCTGGCCGCGGTACTGATCACAGGCGGGTTCCTGTGGCACAGCCACCGGTACAACCGCCAACTCGAGGCCAAAGCGGCTCAAACCACGTTGCGCTATGCCGCGGTAGAGGTATTTATGAGCAAGCTTTTGGACAGCCAATCTCTGCTCAATCCAACGGCATCGGGCATCCCGGCGGGTTTGCGCCACAATGCTGAAGCTTATTTTGACCAAGCCGCGGAACATGTGACGGCAGATCTGGCAGAAGTTCCCCTTGCACGGGCGGAGGTCCACCAAAACCTGGCCAGAGGCTACGGCCGTTTGGGCAATTTTGAAAAAGCCCGCAATCACCATACACAGGCAGCAGCATGCTTCCGTGGCCAGTTGGGAGCACATCACCCCAATACCTTATCAGCTTTGAGCGATGCAGCTTATTACACTGGCCGCTTGGGCAAATATGACAAGGCACGGAACCAATTCAACACACTCGTACAAAACCTGGAAACCCACCTGGGAAAAAGCCACCGGCTCAGCCTTATTACCCGCCGCCGTTTGGGCAATACATTGCGCACCCTCGACCGGCATCCAGAGGCAGAGAAGATGCTTCGCGAAGTATGGCAGCAATTTCAGGAGACCGCGGGAGACCGTGATTTACAAACCCTGCTCAGCGCCCGGGCACTGGGTCTTTGCCTGCGTGAAATGGGGTCTTATGACCGCAGTGAGGCGCTTTTCCGCCAGATTTTAACCATTCAGCAAGACATTTGGGGACCTGATCATTTGGAAACCACGGCCAGCTTGGAAGCATTGGGCCTCAATCTCTTTGACCGTGGTCAATTCCGCACGGCCTCCGCCCTTTTCGAACAAGCCGTCTCCATCCGCAGCCAATCTCAAGGCCAAGGCCATGAAGCGGTTTTACGCTGTAAAACGCTTTTGGCTGCCACATGGATTCAATTGGGCCAATTTCAAGCGGCGCGGTCCTTGCTCAAACCCGTTTTGCAGCTCCAAAGGGGAAGCTTGGGTGAAAATCACCCCAATACCTTGGCAACCGCGGCCAACTATGCTCTCAGCTTGCGCGCCACGGGTGCGGTAAGCCAGGCCATTGAGGTGTTTCAAGAGGTAATTGCCGGACAGAGCCAGCACCTAGGTCCGGTTCACAGCACAACCCTAAACACCGCCAACAGTCTGGCAGACACCTATCTCATGAATGGGCAATACCGGGAAGCAGAGGCCTTGGCTTTTCACAATTGGACCCTTGCAAGCCAAGCATTAGAACACCATCCCCGGCAAACGGTTTTGCTACACTTGACCTATGGCGAAACCCTGATGGCGGGTGGTAAGTTTCCGGCCGCGGCAAGCGCCTTTGCCGATATCCTGCAGAAAGCTGCCAAAGTCTGGCCGGCCAAACACCCCTATTGGGCAATTACCCATGCCAAGCTGGGCCACTGCTTATTGCAACAGAAAAAATGGCCGTCAGCAAACAGACACCTAGAATTGAGTTATACCATGCAAAAAAGCATGCCGGGCTCTTCCTTTCTGCAAGTATTGGAAGACCTTATTGTGGTAAGCCGGGCATTCATGCCGGAGAAAACACCCGGCTGGATTGAGAAAAAAAAGCAATACCAACAGTAAAACAAGTGCGCCAAATCCCTAATAAAACAGTGTTTGGCAACGGCAAGCCGGAGCCACGCGCGGAGAATTGTTTGCAATCAACAAACGCAGTTGGGTGAAATGGCAACGTTGAGAATTTATTCATTGCGAACGTGCCGCCACGGCACAGGTTTCCAACCCCGCAACAGGTTTTTAGGGAGAAAACGGGCCTCAAGACCAGACACCACACCGTGGCGTGCGCTTCAGCGGGTCAAGTAGGCCACCACAATTCAGGTTTTTAACTGTTGCTGTAATCTGGAATAGGTTAGATTAGGATCCATTAGGTGAGGCTGCCGCTTATTTCAGCCAATATTGGGTCTTCCCAAAGCCAAGAGAACCAGAAGCTTGCCCTTTGGCTCATTCTTGACGATGGCAATCGCAGGGGACCTTGTTGACACCAGGCATGGCCGGAGCCGCCTATGCCGGTTTGAAACCCAATGCCCCGCGATCCGCATGCAGATCCAAAACACACCACCGGGAATACCATGCAGCAGACAGATCTCCAACTGATGAAAGCCTATCTTGAAGGAGAAAGCCCGGCCCTAAAAACGGTAGAGACCTGGATTTGCCAGGCAGCCTCACCCTTTCGCGCCAGGTTGGCCAGCCAGTGGGAAGATATGGTGCAAAATCTGCACTTGGAAATCCTCAAACTGTTCCAAAAAAAGGCTTTCCGCGGAGAGTCCGGCCTGAAAACCTATATCTGGCGCGTGGTCAATCACAAATGCATTGATTTTTTACGGGCAAAGGGACGGCAACATTTGCAAACCACGCTTCAAATTGCCGAACGCTGGCCTTCGGCGGAGGACTCACCATTTGAAGCCGTGCGCCAAAAACAAAATCACCAACTGCTCCTATCCCTTGCCAATCGGATGACCGAAGAATGTAAAACAATGTGGTCGCTCATCTTAGAGGGAAATTCTTATCGTCAAATGAGCCAACTGCTGCAAATGCCCGAAGGCGCATTGCGGATACGGGTGTTGCGCTGCCGCCGCAAAGCCAAGGCACTTTTCAGGTCACTAAAAAAGAAAACTGCCCGCCAACTTGGTAACAAACCTGATGCCGGTTCGCCAAATGATAAAGCCGGAAAAAGGACACCGCCATGAAATGCCGTGACGCGGAAGAAAAACTGCCCTGGTTTCTCAACCAAACCTTGGACGACACAGAAACAAGGCAAATCAGCGGCCATCTGGAACAATGCCCCTCCTGCCGCGCAGCTTTGGCCGATTGCAGCCTATCAATTGCCGCCGCCAACACCCACCTAGATCCCGCCATTATCACCAGTCTGGCTTTTGACATGGCCAGCCCTCAAGTTACATCCATCGCCTTTGCACATTTGGCACAATGCGCCGCCTGCCGCGCTGAATTGCAGATGGTGGTGCAATCACAAAAAAAAATAGCTGGCATTCAGTCTGAGGAAGGCCATGAGAGGCGCTGGTGGTCTTGGACTCAAGTGGCGGCCGTATTGCTCACTGCCGTGGGCGCCAGTTTGTGGTTCGGCCTTTGGGGCGAACATAACATGAGCAAACAATTGCGCAGCGAAAACCAAAAGCTGCGCCAAGCAATTGCCGCCAAAGACCGCCCGTTACTCAATATTGGTACCTTTGACCTCTTGCCAGAATCCATGATCCGCAGGGGCAATAACCGCCCCATGGCCATCAAGCTGGATCAACAATTCAGTGGCCTCACTTTTATTCTCAACACCACCAATGAGACGGTCTTTTCCCAGTACCAACTCGAAATAAAAGACGAAGACCAACAAATCATTTGGCTGGGTGAACACCTCAAAAGACAGGTTACCGGCGACTTTACTCTGTCTTTACAACAAGGATTTTTAGCCGAAGGCAGTTATCAATTTCTGGTTTTTGGCCTCAAGGGCGGGAACCGCCAGCTCTTGGAAACGTATACGGTACAATTTTTAGCGCCTTAAGAGGTCCACAGGCAAATCACAGCATGTGTTTAACTTCGTGATAATTGGCAGGCAGTTAAAGTGCTTGCTTCACTTCGCAAAACCAGTTTCAGCATCTAACCCAACATCCGCCATTTTCTGCGGCGGCCGTTTGCTTCCAAATCCCTTGGACCATTCAACCTCTCGCCCGTGGGCAGAAACACAAACAAACCGGTGGCCACCCAGAACCGAACCTGCCTATCCGGCACCATGAACAGATCACCACCGGTGTTTATCAATCAACAGCTAATTTCAGTTAAGCACCCTTAGGATCCCATTTACATTGGCTGAGCCGGAAGAGGCATTGCCTAAGAAAAACTTGGCTTCACAATTGTCGGTCAACAACCGGATTTCGTCATCGTTGAAATTGGGCAGGTTGCGGTAATGAAGCACATAATCAACAATAATCATTTGGCCCGGGTTCGCCAATGTGTTGGTTGCACCTGTCAGCTTAATTTCAAAAGCATTATTTCCCTGATTAATAAATGTCACATTCACGGGATCACTGGGATTCGATGGTTTGGCGTTGATGATTTCAACTTCCACACCGGGCGAGCCGGTAATCCGCCACAAACCCTCAATAACAAGCTTATCCGGAATGCTGCCACCCCAATTGGGATTTCTCAGAAAAAAAGCACCCCGGGAACGGTATGCGGATGCGGCCGATTGAAATGGCCAGCTCTTATGCTTTTGGGGTGGGTTCACACCGCCAATCGGTGTGCCAAAATCCACGGCCAAGCCACCTGCCCTCAAAACAAAGTCCAAGCTAACCGTACGGCCGCTAACCACATACTGGTAATAAGACCCCGTGGCAGGATAGAGGTAACCGTAACCGGTTGGCAGCGCAACCCAAATCAGATAGTTGCCTTCAGGCAGTTCGGGAAATACATACCTTCCAGATAAATCGGTTACCGCTTGATGGTGCGTACCAAAAACGCTGGTGGCGTGGACAATAACCCCGTTCAATTGCAGGCCGGTATCATCTTGTACCGTACCTTTCACGGTCCCTTTAGGCAGAGGTGCCGCATTTAAGGTGGGGAAAAGTAGAAAGAACCACATTAATCCCGCGATGGGCTTTGTCATGTCCCACTCCTTTGAAACTCCGATTTGATCCGCTAACACGATTGTCAATGCTTTTTGTTGCTAGGTCACGAAGAGAATGTCACGAATTGGGGAGGCGATTGCATGACAAATGTCACAGCGAAAAACTGGTTGGCGGATGTAAAACGCCATAGAGGCGCGCCATTTCCAGGGCTTGAATGCGTGGTGCCACTCCCGGTTCATCGCCAATGCCCAACTTCACATAAAGATCTGCCACAATATTGCGGATGCGGCCGGGTGATTTGTTGAGCCTGGCAGCGATTTCATCGTTTTTGAATCCGATCAAGCGCCATACCTGCATGTCTTGTTGAGAGAGTTGCGCAAAGCGGATACGCTCTTCCAGTTCCTGGTATTTTTTCGACAGATCTGGGTTGATAAAGACATCAGAACCTGAACGGGCCACACAGCGCACGGTGGGCACCAGCATATCGTGATTGTCTTTGGGAATAAAGCCATTGGCTCCGGCTTGGCGCACCGCTTCAATGAGCGGCTTTTCCTGGGTCAAGGCCAGGATGAGCACCGATGATTGGCGCAAACGCAAACGGCGAATCACCTCCAAACCATCGATCCCGGGGGGCATGCGGATATCGAGTAGCAAAATGCGCGGTTTGAGCGTCAGGCACAATGCCACGGCATCTTCCCCATCGGCAGTTTCGCCAATCACCTGAAAGTCGGGCTCCTCCCGCAGCAGCCAAACAATGCCGGTGCGGCTAAAATATTCGTCTTCCGCGACAACAATATCAATGGCTTTCATAGACACTCCCCGCTACCGGTTTTTTGAGAAATTGGCAAATGGATACTGACCCGCGTCCCCGCATCCGGCTCACTCTCTAAAGCCACCCGGCCACCCATTGTTTTGGCCAAATAATGCACCATATACAGACCATAGTGTTTCTTTTGCCGCAGCACTTCAAAATCCAGTTCTTGGGTAAGACCGGTACCATTGTCTGCCACACAAAGCAGGATTTGATCATCCCGCTCACTAAGTGTCAGGCGCAGTTGGGTTGCCTGAGCATGACACAAGACGTTTTTCACCAAGGTACGCATATTGCGGAACAAGGTGCCTTTTAAGTCCAAAGACAGACGTGATTCTTCAAAATCCCAGTGCGTGATAATTTCCAATTGTGGCGCCTGGCCGCGTACATTGTCCAAATACCGCTCAAATTCCAAGCGCAGTCCCTGCTGGAATCCCGGGATCAACAAATCGCCACAAACATTGCGCAGCCTTTGGGTAATCCGTGGCAGCAATTGGGAGGCCAATTGATTGAGATGGGCGGCGGGCAGTGCACCGCGCTGCGCCTCTTTTAGACAGCGCGATAGGTGGAGCCGCATCCCTAGCAGTTCGCTAATGGGTCCATCGTGCAAATCATTGGCAATTTCCGTGGATATTTTTTCCATATGTTCCTGCAAGATCACACTGTGACGTTCCTGGCGGCGGCGTTCTTCCTCTTCCATAGCCTTTTGTTTTTCGGCGATGGCGGCTTTCTCCTCGGCCATCCGCTGGCGTTCCAAAGACAGTTGGGCCTTGGCCATAAGCACTTGGCGGCGCCGCCTTTCTCGCCAGGAAAACACGGTAAAACTACCGGCAATCAACAAGGCAATCACCGCAAAAAGCCATACCGGGACCCAATTGCGCCACCAGGGTGGCAAAAAATGGGTATTAATCTCATAAACACCGGCGGCTCCGCGATGCGACGCGGCCTTTACCGAAAGCCTGCGCACACCCCCCAGCAGCAGATAGCGGTCAAAGCGAAAATTGTTTTGTTTGCCCACATCTACCCAAGCATCATCTATTTTTTCCCGCCGGTAGGCCCAGGTGCTTCTTGCGGCAACCTGCGGATTTAAAACGGCCAATTCGAGGGAAAAGTTCTTAATAGACTCGTCAAAAGCTACCGTTTCGGCAGGGCCAATCAAATGATGGGTTTCCCGGCCATTTTGCCGCAGGGAAATTCCAAAAATATTGGTGTGGGGCGCTGGTGGCAGCAAGCTTGGGTTAATTTGAGCAATGCCTTGGGTACCACCAAACACCAGGTGGTTTTCCAATTTAGTCACAGCACCGGGAACAGCACCACCCGCCAAATTGCCATCTGCCTTGCCAAAAAACCGGTATTGATTGAATTCGCGGTTAATCCGCACCACCCCCTCTGCCGTATACACCCAAAAGAATCCCTGGTGATCTTCGATCACACTGGTAACACTGTTGTCTGGCAATCCATCCTTAACCGTGAGAACAGCCACCTCCCCGGTGGTGGGGTCAATTCGGTTTAACCCGCCGCCATTGGTACAAACCCACAGCTGGTTTTGGCGGTCTAGGTAAAGATCCAAAATCTCGTTGACGGTAATCGCCGGCGAACTTTTTGTGGTAAAAGCGCGGACCGTTTTCGCTTCTAGATTCAACAAATAGAGCCCATTTCCATAGGTTGAAACCCATAAAATATCCGGGGATGGAGACACAATCCGGGTGACAGGCGCTTCCAACAGGCCCGGGTGAGCGGTCAGCCACTCAGGCTGCCACTTACGCCCTTCATCTGGGGAAATCCGCCATAACCCATTATGAGTTGCCATCCAATATATGCCCGCCGCGGGTTCACAGACCGACCAAATCCGGTTGGCAGGAAATATTGGCGAATCTCGCGGTTCTTCTTCCCCGGGATACCAACTGAACAAGCCATCTTCGGTACCCACTCTCAAAGTGCCACCGCGATCGCGGTAAAGCATGCGAATGATCTGCTGCCGCATGCCAGTCCAAGATGGGTGTCCATTCCGATCGAAGCGCCACAACCCCTTGCGCTTGGTGCCTACCAGCAAGCTGCCATCAGGTTGGGCCAACACCGCCTGCACATCCCCCCCTTGCAAGTCGTGAAAGCGCCAATGGCCCGCATGAGAATTCCAATAAAACAGGCCGCCACTGTCGGAACCAGCCCACAAAATCCCCTGATCATCGATGGTTAGGGAATACACTCCCGGAAGAACATCTTCACCACTGATTGTGGCGGGCGGCCAGGTAATTTGAGTCACCGCGGCCATATCCTGGAGACGGAACATGCCATCTGGGCTACCTGCCCATAAAAAACCAAACTGGTCCGCGGCCAGACGATGCACTTGGTGGGTGAGAACCTTTTCCACAATCCACTGATTTTGGCCCTCACCAGGCATGCTTATGGAAAAAAGGCCCTCATTAGAACCCACCCAAAGTGCGCCTTGCCAAAAAAATAAAACATTGACGTGGACCGGCCCCGTTATGGGCAGCTGTTGAGCTGGCAATTCCCCTTCGGGATCCCATTGCCATACTCCCTTTTTTTCCAAACTAAAAAATAAATGTCCACCTTTGGCAACAGCCATCGCAGTAACACCCGTTTCCAAATCAGACGTACCAGCCGCGTGTAACTGGCCCTGATTCTTGCCCTGACGGAACAAGCCCTGGTCGGTACCCACCCACATACCCGGGTGGGGCGACTCTGCCAATGACCATATATTGAGATTTTTGGCCTCTGCAGGCATCGTATGCACCCATTTTTCAAACCGGCCGCGCTGCCGGTCCAGCGTATATAACCCGGCGTTGGTACCCACCCAAAGTCTGCCGCTTCGGTCTTCAAACAACGCCCGGATGTCACCACTTGCCAAACTGCCTTCCACCAGCGGGTCTGACTGATACCACCGGTAGCCACTAAAATGACAGCGAATGAGGCCACGATTGGTACCCATCCACAAAAAGCCAAACCGGTCACGCAATAAGCAGGACACGCGGTCACTGGGCAAGGGTTCCCCAGACATTTGCAATTGCCGGAAAACGAGGGGGGGCGCAGAGCTGCCCAACAAAGAGGCGTAACACGCCGATACAATCCAGAGCCAAACCCATTTCGGCGTATTGCGGTGCAATCCAACCCCCCACCACACTGGTTTTTTGGTTTTTCAGTGGGAAACTATAGCACCGAAAGGCAAAAAGCATCGTCCCACATTCCACAATACAGCCCAACACCTGTATTTCATCGATTGCGAGAATTAATCCACCACGCTTAATTTTCACAAACAAAACAATGGTTTCCGACGCTGAAACGAGATGGGGGCCTACAACGGCAGCCGCGGGATACCAATGCCGCTTCACTTTCCCTTAGCCCGGCAGGTGCACCGGGAAGCTGGGCCGGAACAGCTCCCGGCCCAGATCTATGAGATCATCTTAGGAGCATCTGGAAGCTGTCACCAGGGTATTCCGTCACACAAGCCCGCAAAATGCGCATTACAAATGTCACGATTTTTAAAGGAAGACATGAGCTGCCACGAGGCCTAAACCGGCTCAGGCCTCCAATTTTTGGCCCCAACTCACCGTAGGCTGTTTTTTGTGCAAGTACATGGCAATTGTCATTAAAAATGCCGACCAGCCGTAGAACAGGTTCTCGATATCCATACCCGAAACGCCAAATCCGGAGTGAACTACGCGCAAACTTGCATGGCCTTCCCGTTGATGCACCAGCCAAGTGACTGTACCCTCACCTTCTTTGGTGAAGGTGATCTTTTGCCCGGGCTCCAACTCTGTAATAAAGTACCCGGTCCACCATTCATTTTTGTATTCACCGCCCAGACGCAAATCCACGTTTGCGCTTACTTCCATCCAATCGCTGATTTGTTGAGAGACGGTTATCGCATCAAAGACCTTGGCCGCCGGTTGTTGAACTTCCACGGCCACCGAAAGCGGCTCTTTTGGCGTCACCGAAAAATCGATGCGTTTGGGGGTCTGGCCAACTTCCAGATGAAACTTCAACATGGTGAGATAGTATTTCCACAAATCGTCGAGCAGCCATTCGCTGATTTGCTGATTGCTGTGTTCAACCAAAATACGGGTCATTCCCAATTGATCTTCAAAACTCACACAAACCCGTGTAGGTACGCCACCCATTGGCCATGAAAACACCAATTTGCGGCCGGGCTCCAGCGACTCAATCACCTGCCCGCCACCACCGCGGGCCACGGTGTTGCCAGCAAAGTGGTAACGCCCGCCAGACACCAAGTCCACCTCCGCCTCATCGCACAACCAGCAAACCATATGGGTGGGCTCTGTGAAAGCTTGCCATACTTGACTGGCCGGCTTTTCGATAAGCATGAATCGCTTTAAAATCTTGTTTTCAGTCATTTTTATCTCCCAAGTTTGTAGTTTATGGCAAAGGGTTCTTTAACGAGACCTTACAGCTGGGCAGCAAAGTTATTTGGCGCCCGGTTCAGCCGGTGGTTCGGGATAACCGGCAACTAAAATTTTGTACATCTGCCCGTTGGTCCCCATATCTTGATATTTCTCCAGCAAATGCGACATCATGCGCAAGTAATCACGGGCAAACTGTTCGCGAATCGCGGCATTGGCAAGCGGGATCGATGCCTGAAACCCCAAACTGGGTACTTCTCCAACCCCTAGCTTACCCAATAGCTGCGCGGCATCTTCATAAAGGGTTTCAGAGAGTTGTAACAGATTATGGAGACTGGCTTTTTCAGCCGCAACCCGGCTTGCGCTTGCATGTTGACGGGTCATATCTGGCGCAAGCCAAAATGCCTTGGCAACGGCTTGAAAACTGCGCTCCACCAAATGGCGTTTGGCACGCTGGGCCACCACCTTAATAAATTGAGCGCCCAGCAACTCGCGAATGTGGTTATTTACCCTCTGGGCCGAGAGTTTCAGCTCATCCGCCAATTGGGCAACCACCTTGGGTGTTTTCAGCCGGCCCAAAATTTCAATTCGGATAGGGTTCAGCAAGACACGCGCTTCATCAAGGCTGCGAATATAGTGAAGTTCTTTCATGGTTTCCAATTATACAAATAAAAATATTTATATAAAAGTTTTTATTTATCAAATTCAAAAACACTGCCTTTTTCGGCACAAGCAGGCACGCAGCTGGAACCTCCCACACACCAGTAAGCGGGCAGAACCAACCCGGGAGGGAAGCCAGCCTCTTAAGCGTAAGAGCGAGAGCTGCCCTTCTTTAAAAAACCTGATGCGCCGCGGAAGCCCGCATCTGTAAATAAACTCCTTACAGGCTCGGCCAATTCAGTGGTTATTGGAATTACCGCACTTGCAATGGCACCGGTTCCGCACCGCATACGGCGAAGTTAGCTGAGCTTTGCGGATTGATTTCAAGGGAAAAAGCCAGTGCAGGGTGGAGGAAAGTTTTGCTTTTACGGCATGCCATAAGGTATTTTGGTGACGAGAATCTGAATTCTCATCACCAAGTACTTTTTCAGAATAGCAAAGCCTTTATTTTTAGGTCAATAGCTTGCAAATACGGTGGACTGCATTATTGGTTAGAACGTCGCGGGTATCGTAATATTTAACCATATCCACCGATTTATGACCGGTAGCATTCATGATTGAAATGAGGTCAACGCCTCGGTCCAAGGAAACCTCCACAAAAGATTTTCGCAAGGAGTGAGGGGTAATTTTCTTGCGCGGAAAAAGCAGGTTCGCCTTGCTGCAAATCAATTTGTAAATAAACGAAACAGATAATGGTTTGCCCCCTTTCTTGGGCAAGTTTTCTGCTGCGGCTCTGCTGCCCACACCGTGGAAAACATAGGGGTTTTGGGAAACATAATTGGGAAAACGGGATTTAAATTGGCTAAAAAGACGGTAAATGGGCCGTGGTAAAGGCAAAAATTTATCGGTTCCACCTTTTTGCTGCACCCTGATGTGCTTGGCACTGTGGTCGATGTCATCCCACTTCAGCAAAGAGGCTTCGTGCCGCCGCAAGGCGAGGAAAAACAGGCAAACCATCAACAAATAATTGCGCCAGGCAATGAGGATTGCCGGATTCTTCGGATCCAAGCCTGTCAATTGGGTTTTTTCCCGCATGTGGGCTAGAAAGCGGAACAATTCCCGTTCATTAAGGCTTTGGGTGGTACTGCGGCGGACAACAGCCAAAGCTGGAAATAAGCGCATGGGGTTGCGCGGGTATTCGTAACGATCCACCAAAAAGCGGAAAAATGACGACAACGTATTGCGTTGGCGGTTATAGGTCCTTGGGTTGAGTACACGGCCTGAATGTGGGTCCAATTTCTTACAGCCAAGCAAGTAGGCTTTCATAGTGACAGATAAAGTGGAAAACGGAATATTTTGGAAATGCCGGTAACTCAGCTCCCGGTATGCAGCCCCATGCAGAAAGGCAAACAAGGTACCCCGATAGGTTCGTTGGGTTTGCCGCGAAGGGAAACTGAGAAGGAACTCTTCGGCAAGATGGCCCATGGGCTTTTTAGAAAAATGGTTGGTTAGCGTCTTTTTTTGGGCATAGAAACCTCCAGTGGGAATTGATTGAGTCAATTTGATGTGCCAAGGCTCAAAAGACTCTCTAAACAGGAATTCAGGTAAGAAAACAGGCTTGTGGTATTTGCTTCATGATGATCTGTTTTCCTTCCATTTTCTATAATTTGGTGATGAGAATTCAGATTTTCATCACCAGATACAAAACCATAAAACACTTAATTCAAAGTGTTTATAAAATAAATTTCCTTGGAGCAAGCATGAACTGCCTCCTTAATTTTGCGTTTTTTATTTCTGGATTATGCGGTCAAGACATTCTCGGTGAAATTAATACAATTTATTCCTTCGTTAACTCAATTGAAAATACAGTTCAACGGCTTCCTAAGGGTTTTTACCATGAAGTCACATCACCATATATTCCCATAAAAACATATCACGGTATGATAGGTAAGTTTAAAGTAAAATTCTCTACATACAAAAAAAGGACACTCAGTATTTCAGTACGTTTTTCACAAGCTTCAGATGAGTGTGAAATAAAAATTTACTTCGCAATTTTAAAAGCTGTTTTTGAAAAAAAGGTTAAAGATTATGACCTTTCCAGCCACCAGGTAATTTCACATCAACCAAAAGGCCATTCGCAAAAGGACAAGCGGGGGGCCGTGTTTTCCAAAGGCGGCCTTGAACTTCAAGCGGGAACCCACGGCAAGACGTTTCTGCTTGTGAAATACCATCTTGGTGTGGATTTGGATCAAAAACAGATACCCATTGGAGATATTAGGAGCAATGCCGCGTTCCACCTGAGTTTCGACCGGCGCTTTCCCCAATAACCGGCACAGCAGAAATGCCTGCAACCTCCAGACAATCTTAGCTTTTAGACCAAACCAAACCATAACACCCGGCCGCAGGTTAATCAGTCGCCGGGTCCAGCCAAGCGAAACCCGGCCCAAAAGTAGGGATGGCTCAGGGAAACGGTATTGCCCTGGTACGGCGGACCGTTTCCAAACATGCTGTGGCGTGCCAACTGCAGCGCACGGTCTATCCGTTCACCACGGCGCAATTGGCGGTAAAAAGCATCCATAAAAATGGAAGCGGCACTGTCTTTTAACGGCCATAAGGTGGCGAGCACAGATCTAGCGCCCGCAAACTGAAAGGCGCGTGTTAAACCAATAAATCCCTCACCGCTCACCAACTCACCCCTCCCGCTATCACAAGCAGAAAGGACCGCCAATGCGGTACTCATACGGGTTTGACCAATAATTTCCCAAGCGTGGAGCATGCCATCATCTCCAGATGTGGGACTAAGCGCGAGGGCCGAATCCAGGGGTGAATCTTCGCGGTAATAGCCATGGCAGGCAAAGT